>JAQGAA010003985.1:0-10103 GCA_034696425.1 Isotoma viridis
GTATACTCAAACGTGTGTGGTTCTGGTTAGATGAGCATTATGAATACTTTCATTTCATTCCAAGAGATACCCGGGTATTACTCGTGCCACGGGTAAAGAACAGGGTAGATAGGAAGTCCAGGAAGGGAAAGTTAGAAAAGTGCGATATAAATACGGAAGCAGATGTTGACATTCAAGTTCAGTCTGACACGAACACCCGGACTGTGTAGACGTGTCCCTTCTTCTCTCTCCCTTTTCAACAAAAATTTTCACGATTTCACCCTCTACTTCGGTCTAACAAGAGTTACCAAGAGTCTCAGTTTCTACTATTAAAGTAGTAGCAGAAACTTCTGCCAATCTGCCTGATAATTTCTTATGAAAAAATTATTCCAAGAATAAAAAAAAATAAAAATAAAGTTTCCTATTTAAAAAAAATGTTCCTAGAATTTTTTGCAAAAAAAATTCTTAAAAAGTTCCTGCAATTTAACGGGTTTTTGTATAAAAAGTACTTTTAATATTTAAGTATTTCATTTTTACTAATTCACAATTTCTTATTAAAAGAAAAATGTTTTTCTACGCATTTTGATACACAATCTCATTACATTACTAATT
Source organism: Isotoma viridis (assembly GCA_034696425.1). Taxonomy (NCBI): domain Eukaryota; kingdom Metazoa; phylum Arthropoda; class Collembola; order Entomobryomorpha; family Isotomidae; genus Isotoma; species Isotoma viridis. The sequence goes on from JAQGAA010003985.1 coordinate 592, forward strand.
TCTCTCGTGCACTTTTTTGCACAAGATTTCGTGAATCGTGACAAAAAACGGAAGAAAAATTAATTCTCGTGTTTCAGAGTTTCTAGATACTTATCTTTCTTGAGTATATATCACACATTAGGAAATACTGCTGTCTCATTCTACCTCATTCGAAATGAAAAATTATTACCACACGATAGACTGACTTTGAGTGTTCCATTATCCAGAATAAGTTAATAACGAAGATTTATTTAAGGCCGAATGCCGCACGATACCCTCTGCATTGCATTATTATATACCTTCTAAAACTTAAGGATATAAAATTAGATATAATTATTAAACGCTTACAGTTTACAGCGCAGCGTAGGTGTGGGCATTTTAGCTTAAACTTATATAAAATGACTTGGCTAAAAAAATTCTCAAAATGACTCATGAAAATTGTTTGTAAACTCCACAGGTGAAAAGTGACCCTTGCGGTGTGTGAATACAAGAGGGAAGTTTTGTGATTTATCAAAAGTGAAAACTGCCAAATGTGGATAACCCCTGACCTTTAATAATTACATTATGATGTTTGATAATTTATCACTGTCAAGTAGCAAAGAAACCACATTATCGGCCCGTAAGTCAAACTGTTCAGGACGATGAGTTCTATATCCCCGGCACCTCTCCGGGGTCAAGAGGTATTCAACTGGCTTCACCGTCTCGAGTTATCCCATCATTTTGACAAGTTCCTTGATAACGGATTTGAAGAGTTGGCTTATTGTAGAAAAATTGGCGAGTCTGAACTCCAAGCTATAGGAGTCACTGATATCCATGAACGTTTAGCCCTTCTCCAAGCGATTAGGTTACTTCATGTAAATCCTCATGCATTTTCATTGAGTTCAAGAAAAGGTCTCGTGGGTGGTGGTGGTAGTCTTACCCCAAGACATCATCGACAAGGTCATCATCAGCAGCAATATCATCATGGTTCGGATCTGACTTCACCTTCCTCTTGGAGAGGTCATAATAATCAACATCAACAACGTCATGGGGGAAGTCGAGAAGAAATTGAACTTCAAGTTTTTAAGAATAAATCCAGAGTGTTATTTTATAACAATAATGCATATTTAAATCCGAAATTTGGAGAAGATCCGGAGATAATTGATGACGATGATAATGGGGATTACTCTGAATGTGCTGAATTTGACCTGACCCGAGGAAGTGGGGATGTTCGTGGGAGTGGTTTGTGTCCTAATTGTTTTTGTAGTAGTGATGGTGGTGCTGGGGGATGTAGTTGTAACAATGGTAGTAGGGATAATGGAGATGAACCATTTTATGAATCTGTATTGTTACCCCCACTGCTTCCCCCTTGTAATAATAATTCTAATAGTGGTTCAAGTGTCGGTGGCAGTGCCAGTGGTGGTGTGGCTCCGTTGAATAATCCGAATTATCCTGTTCCCCCTGCTCCGTCGAATCGGATTCCCCCGGGGGGATTCCTCTTCTCAAGGGATTCTAATTTCCAACAACTTCAAAGGGATCTTACTCTCAGGAGTCAATTAAGGGATCAAGTTATCCAAGACGGGATTAATTTCTCTAGGGTCAGTACAACTTTCCTTGTTCTTTGTTTCATTTAAACCCTTTCGACATTCTATAGTAATTTCAAGTATAATTTTATAATGGTTGTCAAAAATATGCGCAATTTCAGAATGAGCATCAAATGTAACGTTATTTTATACATGCAATACCAAAAACTAAGGAAAATACGGAAAATACCTTGAAACTTATTTATTTGTTAATTTTCGTGTAAACGAACTTTGACATGACATAATAATTGCAATAATTGCAAACTTCTGAATAAGAATTAAAAGACTAGAGGGCTGTTGTTAATTAAATTTTACTTAATTTTATGCAATGCATTTTATATTACAATGTGCATCTCTACTAAAGCTTATAATTTCAAATCCAAAGTTCTTGAAAATCTAATCATCTCATTTCCAACATAATATATTAAAAGATTTAGTAAAGTTTATAGCTGTTTTTTCTACTCTGAATTATCCATGCATAAATTATTAGACAAATGCAAGCAAACCTATACTTCTGCATACACTCAGGAGAGATGAGATGAGGAAATCTAATCATTTTGCGTCTCTAATTTCTCCTAATTTATTCAAGAGGTTAATTTCCCTTTATTCATTATTTATTCGGAGTAATTAACTTCATCTCAAGAGAGTGGCTCATTGCCTCGGCTCATCCAGAGAATTCAGATTCAACCATTCGGATTCACAAATAATATTATTTGTAATTGTAATGCACTCTCCCTCCGTAGTATTCCTACTGTACTTGCTTTACCTTTAACCAGTTCTACCACTAACAATACCAACTAAACTTTCCTTCCAAGAGGGTTAATGGAATTAGCTCTTAAAACTAATCACAGTATTGCAAATATTATTAGTATGCAACAAACTACACGCTTTTAATTGTTGTATTGGTATATCCTATTTCTAACTCTTACAACAATAATTTTAGCCAGAGGGAACAGGATCCTAATAAGGATGACTCATATTTCAATAGGGAATTGGAAATTTAGCCAAGAAGTCTCTCTATTTCTCGCTCGTGTCATCAACAAATGTTTCCAGTCTCACTTTAGCTCCTGTGTCTTTCTCCTTTCGATTTATTATTGTTTTCTACACTTACTTTCCCTTTCAACACTACCTATATTGTTTCCTATGTTCATAAATTAGGAGAAAAGTTTTGACAACTCTAAAATACGATTACAAAATAAGTGCATGTCATCAGATTTAAGTTTTTATTACTGAATGGTTTACGAAAGAATTTTTTTTCGGGAGGATGCAGCTACCAGATAAAAAAAATCCGGGTAAAGATGTCCATCTTAAGATTTTTTCAACATACTTTCAACAGATTATAAATACCCCGTGATTTGTGTTCTGAACCCAATCTAATTTTGTCCATCGGTTGGATTAGTTTTGTATCGGGTGTCTCATAATCTGATCTCATACATAGAATATATCGGATTTCGGTTATCCACAAACAATCCCATGTATATGTGTTTAGTTAGGGTATATAAGGTTTTGACAAAACAATAATATTATGAAGAGTACTTTATACTACTTCCTAAGTATCCCAAGAATTGAATCCGCTTGGGTGGTTTTTGTTTCCAGTAATAATACTAATGATAATGCACAGGAAGTAAATTGACTCGTATATACCCACACCGACTTGATAGAGAGAGAAAGAGAAAAGTTAATCTGAAGTGTTGTAGTGTTTCACTAATAAATTAAAATTAATTTGATGGTTATTAAAACCCGTGAGAGATATTATATTTACTCCCAACTTGACTCTACAACTGGTTACACTGTGCATTATGTTTCCTATGTAGAGATACCCAAGTTTTTAACGCTTATCATTTGAGCTTATCTAAATCTATCTGAAATTCTTACTTCGGTTTGTATACTTTCACAAAGCAAAACTTTAAATGATGTTCGTACAGAACAGGAGTAAGTGCTGCTACTATGATGGTACTGTTGCTGGTGTAGTTGTTTTGAGCTAACTACCACAAAAGCAATAAGTGTCTTGTTACAAAAGTAGAGTCAAATGTCAAGTTTACATTGTAAAAGCAATTGTTTACTTTAGATAAGACTCACTCTTAGCTCAGACAGGGATACTCTTTGAAAAACACTTTTTTCTGTTTATACTTTTGTCTTTGCTTGGTTTCGGATTTTTCTGTTGTGTCACAAGTTTACTTAATCGGGACTTTGAAAAATTGATACTCTTTTAATGGAATGTGGGTACTTTTCGGGTTTTGAAAAACAGAATTGTTTCATATTTTTCAATTTTAACAAAAATAAAAAGCTAGTCAAAAATAATTTTTAAACAAAATAAGGAGCATGAGTGCCGATACTTTTAATTCTATTGAAAATACATTCGACCAATGAGTTATAGATTCGTATCTTTCGAGAGATCATTCGTATTCGATTGAGAAACAAATCAAAGTTACAATTCTCATTTGTTCACCTTACCCACATGTCCCTAAATACATCTCCTTCTCCCTTTTCACTACCGCATGTCGGAAACCATTTAAACTCTTTAAGGATAATTAGTGTCAAAAACTCTTTAACGAGTTTCTAGTATTTTTTGCACTTGTAAAAGGAAATGAAATTACCAAAGTAGTTAAAAGTGAAATGTGTCTTTCATCTCCCAAGTAAAAAGGAGAACTTATGGTATAAAACATCTCAAAAACTACTTAAAATCTTAGTTCTCTTACTGTATTTACTTTACACACAGTTGAATATTTCTTCGCCTAATCTGAGTTTTAACTTTATATAACATGGGATTCTGTTTGCATATGAATATATTCAAAAATCCACTTGCACCTTTCTTTGTTTTAGAAAAGAAAGTTTTCATTTGTTTCTCAAGGCATATTTTTGTTCATAAATTAAGTGCAATTATTTTATTTATATTTTCATTCTTTCCTGCATCTGAAAGGTTAAAATGTGCAAATGCAAGGTTAATGACAAATATGCTCAAGTTCCAGTTGTAAAACATCCTTAAATCCATTAAAACCCTAATACCTCATCAGAAAAGCTTTTTAACTAAATTTTCCTAATTTTTAAAAAGGTATTTATGAAACATTCCACCTTTTTAGTCAGTAGACAGATGTATTATACACGCCAAACAAAAATGCCAAAAAACTAAGTGTGACTTTTTATTACAATTACTTAAAAGTGAGCCCTCCTCAGTTGCTTCAAGTTTTTAAAGAGCACTTAATCTTTCTGCAAGTGCAAACCCTATAAGATAATAAAACGGATAACATTCACTACCATCACCACTGCCACAGAACCACCTCTCCCATAATCATCCATCCTCCGTATGCATTATTTTATTCCTATACTATACCTTTTACTCTAGAGATACTTTTAGCCTACAAAAAAAACTTTTTTTCCTTAAAAAGAGAAGAGAGTCAACTTGACTCTTAAACTTTAGATGGATATTTAAATGAGAACTTCTTCAACAATCTACCTAATAGTTCCTATCCAGGAGAACATTTGGGCTTAAGGTATTTTTTTGAAATGTGAGTTTTTGGACTGGAGTGTGTATAATATGAAGATGACTCCTTCCATGTAATATGAGAATCTTTACTTGTGTGATTTTTCTTGTGTGTAGTAGTAGGGAAATAATAGTGTATAGAAAAAAGATAGGATTTTTAAGTAAAAAGGACATGGATAAAGTGGCAGAGTTTCTAAAGGGCAATTTCTCCTGTTAAATCTTCCGTGGATAAAAAGTAAGTAAATCTACTAGATCCTCAGGCCAGACGAGGCGTAGCATTTCCATATGATGACGATACGAACGAGAGAGCGAGCGAGCTAAGTCTTGACTGCTACTGTCTGGGTGCATAGTAGTCAATTATGGATGATCTTCTTATACTTTTCAAGGGATGCTCTTTTGTTTTGGATTTAAACGTAAAAATCAAAAATGGTAGCCCTTGTTTAAAAAAAAAAAAGTTTTGTTCAGTTGTATAGATGGTTTTATTATTTAGTAAGCTGTGTGGGGAGGGGATTTATTTAAAGTTTTACGGTATGCTATCTGATACAATAAAGCTATGGAACTCTACTCGCCCTACTCGTATGCAAACCTAAGAATTTCTAAACTACCAACTCTGAGCTCAATGTTCAAAACCATTGTCTTCTAAGAAATCTATTCCCAATAGGATATAGTGTTTTAGCTAAAAGCTTGTATTGAAATGTTTGTTAAAAAATACCTTTTGTGATAGTAGTACAGAAAAGCATTAGAAATCACCCTGGGAAAATACACGGGTTGCAGCGGGGGACTAACCACGGATTCTACATTAACTCCATGTGCTTCTTTAATGCTAAAACCACTGGAACAATAACTTAACCATAAAACTAAATACCCGTGATGTAGATATGTACTTATATTTTTCTTGGATTTTTTGAATTGGAATCAGCTGTCTTGGCTTTTAGAAAATTTTGGCAGCATTTGTATAATAATAATGGATAAACCATAATATACGATTAAATCGTAAGTATTGGGATGCAGGTATATTTCCAGGAAATTCATGGCCATAGCTAAGCGATTGCTCAATAATTTTAGCCTGCTTAATATATTTTTCAGCACTGTTTAGATGATAAATTAATGTATGATTCATATACTTCTGTAATAATTAATTAATTTTCTAGATTATAACTGTCAATTGTAATCCTCGACTTCATTACTTAAGCAATTTTTTTTCGATTCTGAAATAATAATGCGAATTACATATGGAGATTAAATTTACTCCTATGAAGACAACATGAATTATTTGATTCCCCTAAAAGTATCAAAAATAATACAGTAACGAAAAAACCAACTCTTGTCTTGTATGTACATTTTTCGCAACATTCTTATTCAATGCAAATTGGGTACCCAAAGCAAAAAAATCAAATCTCATTCTTCTTTTTGATCATATTATAAGTAAAATTGAAAATGAATAAATTTACCTACTTTAAGTAAAATCGATATTTTCCATTAAGGCAAATTTAAATCAAAGAAACCTCAAATATTCTTGTTTCTTTCTAGTTTAGTAATAAAATAACTTGAACTTGTTATACTTTATTTTAGTCCGTGTTTCTCTAAGTAGTTTGTCTTTCTACTTGTGACTAGTATAAACTTAGGTATTAATAATGTACTTTTTGCCAATTTCCTTTAGAAATTTCTCTCTTCTACGAACGAATCAGCACAAATTCTATTCTTATCTGATCCATGTACACTTTTCCCTTGTTTTATTTAATATTGTTTAGCAAAACTCTACTTGTATATTACGGGTTCTTCATAAATACACAAAAGGAAAGTTTTATTCAGGCTTTTATCTCTATTGAGTTTGTTGTTTGGACACACACCTAAGAAATATTAGTTGATTTGAAGGATTATTCGAACCATAACAATAATGCTAAGAAATCTTCAATTCAGTGAAACAATTGGTAGCCCATTCATAATGATTGTTATTTACGAAATTTACTAATATTTTAAGAGTATTCAATCAAACTCGTTGTTTATACACACATTCCGTAACATAAAGCATTCTCTTAAGATTAAACAAGTTTGGATTTAAGATGACAAAAAGGGCAAGCTACTTCGTACTGAATAGAAGAGAGTACAAGACAAGAGTAAAGTTATTTGATTTATATGCTGAGCTTTCACCGAATTTCGGGTTTAAAGAACCGTGCACTTTACCCTTAGCTTTTACTTATGTACATAATCTTCAGTCAGAGTGGAGAAGTGCCATTATGCTGTGCTTTTCATTAAAAGTAAATTTGTATTTCTTAATATATATTTTGTACACTCACTCATAGTCAGCAGTAGCAGTAGCAGTAGTCTTATCTGAATGATCTTTTAGAGAATTCGATCCATCCTATTTCTACTCTGATAATAATCAAAAACGTAATTATGGCTTAAGAGTGAGTGAGTTGGAATTTTAATTCCATTATGTGAATACATTTTTTATTAAGTATACCTAATTCACTTTGGAGAGAAATTACTTAAATTTACGTAAACCTTTAGAGAGTGGATTGGGAAATTAACTGGTTTTTAGAGTTAATACTTATTTTATAGGAAGTCAAAGTTTCAAAGTTCCATCAGATCCACTTTCAATTTTTTTTTCAAAATCTAATTAAAGAGAAATTTATTTACTTTCACCTTTCCAGCTTTTGTTAAAAAAAGTCAAGTACAAAGGCTTTTGTTTCTCATAATTAATTTTTTTTGCAATAAAAGTTTCAAATCTGCAGATGAGGTTTCATTATATATTTTCAAAAACTTTGGAAATACCGTTAGCCACCCTGGGTTTAACTTTGTATAGAAAAACTTGGATACTTTATGTGAACGTGACATGACGGTAAGAAAATTTAATATCAAGAGGGGCTACGTTTGTTTCGAACATTTTAAATAACTGATGTTGTTGGTGTGTGTTGTGCGTTTTATCTTATGTGTATGTGTGTCTGTCCGGAATGCATGTAAGTTCCCTAATTTAAGTTAGATAACAAGTTTACTTTTGTACTCCGGGGGTTATTGTTCCCCTCCGTCTCATCCTTTGCTCCTTTAGTCCTATCTACTTTCCAAAAGCTGAAGATGAGCAAAAGGGAGAGAGATTTTGGAGAATCTCTAGAGTGAAAAAGTGTAAAATAAAGTTTTTGTCTCTTTATTCTGTTGGTGTTGGTTGCTAGATGATTGTGAGTGGATTTCAGACTCATATTGGATTATCTAACATCAATACTCTCATTACACAACTCTTAGTGTCCTTTCTTTCATCAATTTTATGTATAGTATTGGGTTTAAGCTCCCTGGGGCTTTTAATTTTGTAATATTCTAGGTAGATTTTTGGAGTCATTTACTTCATACTTCGTAATGCTTATTGCATGCTAATTCACAGAGAATATGATAGTTTTGTGACAAATGCAAATCAATCAAGCCTGCCACTAGTGGTTTTATAATAAATTGAGGCAGGTAGGGCTACTAAATAAAAGTTAAGGTATTAAATATTGAATACATCTTTTTACTAGCGAAAAAGCAGCTCTTTACCCTCTGCCATCATACACACACACAATATTATTATTTTACCAGACCGAGATCGGATCTGGTTCTCCAGTTTTATAGCTTTATTACAAGAAAGTGCAGACTTATTCTGTAGTGAATAGAATACTGTTAAGCCTATATCTTTTTGAGTTAATTTGAAGGTTATCAATCCAACTAGACTAAACTTTTGCTACACTAGTATACTTCTTTGGATGTTAGTCTAGTCAGTGGTATTATTATTATTCTTACTGGTCTTGTGCTAGGATTGAATTGAACGTGGATTTTTGGAAGTGTTGGCAAGTAAGGATTATGCAACTTTACTTTACTTAAGTAACTTTGACTTGGATGTAGCTCCAGGGGTTAGAGAATTATTGGGATGATGATTATAAGCTTTCATCATTTAGAGGGGCGGAGAAGAAGGCTACCAAAATGATGGAAGTAATTTGATGTGCCTTTGAATGATCTATTACTACTTCTACTACATATTATACACATCTATCCATATATAAATTCGATTCACCAAAGTTGGCTTGGTTGTTGTGTAATAGGAAGGATTATTATTGTGATATAGTCAGTAGTGGTGGTAGTGTTGCAGATTGGTGAATGATTCGATGATTGGATCTGCAATAAAATATAAAAGCTTCTGTACACTCTTTTTGGTTATAACAATCAAAATTCGTTATCTCAAGAATGACTGATTTCCTTAGAGGCAGATGCGAGATGAAACAGAGATTTATTATATTTTCTAAAGGAGAAAGATTGCTTCATAAAAGGGCAAGCTGTTTTATTATTGTGGTTGATTGCAAAATCCCATGTGCGTACTTGTTATAAGTTGGATATTGGTATGCATGGTGGTATAGTATAATGTTGGAAAGGAATGCAATTATTTTTGTTTGTAATATTTTTCTTAAAAGCTGAAGAGATTCAAGATTTTAATTCATCATTTATAAGGAAAGTGAGTACAAGTTTGT
>JAQGAA010003986.1:0-10101 GCA_034696425.1 Isotoma viridis
ACACACATCTAATCATACATTCTTTTATGTGACTAACTATTACACGCTAAGAACATTTAATACTTTCCTTAGGGTCTATTTATTAACCACGTGCACGTGTTTCCATTTTTACAAAGCGATTTAGAGAGTCTTTATTTTTTTGCTGTGAAATTTTGTAATTTTTAGAGAATTCTGGGTGAACTTAAGCCGAGCTTCTGTGAGCACTTCGGCTCGCTTCGCCAGCCATGGGGTCAACCTTCCGGGCGATTGACACTACGCTTTCGAGCCCTACGGGCTCGAGCGAGCCGTGTCAACTCGCACTCTTCGGTCTGCCCCCATTAGCTGTAGTCTCAGCAACCCTCCGTATCCACAAAAACTCATCTCAATTCCACCCAGAATTCTCTAAAAAATCCCAAAACTTCACAACAAAAAAAAATCCAACACATCCTTAATAAATAGACCCTGAAGAATTCACAAACGTATTTAAGATTCTGTTACTACTTAGTATAGTTGACTCACGAAAGCGTATTAACTGTGTGTAATTTGCATATTAGCATTATTACACTACTACTAGTACTAGCTAAAACCATTGTGAAAAGACTGGAATTGAATAACACGCACATGTGGAAGTCCCAATGGACTTTTTTACGCGAAATAAGTAAAAGTGACATTGCAACTACAAACAACAACTACTGTATGCAAATTAGGATTATGTTTTACGTACAAAGAGTACACAAGTCGGTAGGTACAAGTCACCTTGAAATAGTCTATTGACCTACCTTGATTAAATGGAAAAATAACACGCAACAGGTAAATTCATTGAAAATACATCTGAATTCTTATTAGAATTATTATTTAATCTCTTTCTCTTAATAAGAGTTATGTTAACAATTTATTCGAGTGTTAATAAATGAACGCTAAAACCCAATATTATTATTGTATAAGAAAAACAGATGAAGAGTTTGGGTTGAGGTTACCCAGAATTTTTACTAACATTTACGGAATATTTCTCTAGTATCATTCAAAGCGTCATATATTAAGCGTTTTTTAACCACATACAGCCATAACTCTATACATAAACTCGGTATGCTTGCTAACCCGGGTTTTTTGGGAAACATGTTTCATTAAATTTCAGGGTTTGTACTAAAAAGTAATCCCGGATTTGCCCTACCCAAGAATAATTCTCGACCTTCATTCATCCCAACACAGACAAGAATACTTGGGAACAACTCTTTCTGCAAATAATTTCAATCCATTAAACCAAGCCAAAAAGAGACAACATTCTTTTTTGTCTCCTTCCAATCCAATCCTTCAGCATTATTTACAAGTTTTTTAAGCTAAAACAACTACAGACATAATGAAATTAAAGAGCCACAACTGGTTATAGCTAAAAACAATAAAAAGCTGGAATTCTTTTGTCCAGATTGTCCTGCAGACTACGACAGTTTTACAAGAACCACCACTACCAGTATGTCCAGAGCATAATACTGACTCAAAGTAGAATACAAAATATCTGCTATTGGTATTCCATTCACATAATGGGCAAAAGTGTGTTTTTTCTACCACACAAAGTAATAATTTAAATACAAGAAGCTGCTATACACTTGATTTCTCGGAAACACTCTCTCACAAACCTATTTATCTCTTATGTCATTTAATATAACTATTTTTTGTTCATTCATGATGATCATCTTAATGATTCAACAGATTCTTCCTACTTTATATTCCACACACAAAAAACCATTATTTAGTTGGGCTTTGCTATAACACTTTGTTTTTCCAAAATAACACAATTCCAGTCTCTTTTTTCTCCAATCAAAATAATATTTTATAAGGAAATCCTTTAGGAATGCTGACTTTAATATCAGAAGCTTAATCAAAAGCCTGGGTTTTTTTTTGGAACGCTTTAAACACGCTGAATTCAATTAAAAAGGTTTTGAAAACGACAAGATTTATTTTGTCTAATCTTTAAAGACGCTGAATTCAATTAGCAAATTCTTTATGAATCACAAGCTTTTCTTTGGAATGAAATTTTATGAGCAATCTATTAAGGGACCCTAAATTCAACCTTGGGACGCTATTTAGTGTTGTTAAATCTTTACCAAGAAACGCTTCCCACGTTCCCACAACTATCCTACAAATCCCTGCTTCTTAATAAACCTTTTTTCTGTAAAATAAACTTGCTTTACACAACAATCCCTCAAATTAATATCAATTTCATCCCGTAATAAACCTTTTCCCTTAAAAAAATCCTGTTTTGACTAAACTCAAGTCCAAATTAGCATTCAAGAATCAACATTGCGTTTTACGTCCGTTAATACGAAAAAAAACATGCAATTTTTCCAACACAAGATTTTAATAATTCATCCTTCATGATATAACTAATAACAAACACACTCATCCCTCTCATATATAATCACATGCTAATCATATTCTTTCTTATTTCACGCTATATAATATTCCACATTATGCCTATTTATTTATTTCTAAATTGAATCCAATTTAAGCATTTTTTCTTCTTTTCAAATTTTTCTTAAAAAATCCTCACTAATCGTTGAACCTTTTAGCTTTACACAAGTCTAACTTTGCCTGCCTACAATAATCTGGAAAATCATTACAGATCCACATCCACAACCACCACCATCACCACATGCACTAAGATGGACTAATGAGAAGGAAATCAATAAACTTCTCTGCATAAATCTTCTTTAAGAAAAAACCAGATTTTAAAGTAAATTTTTGAGGTATTTTCTTCTTTTATTGTTACAACTTTTAAAAAACATGAAATAAAAATATTTAACAAAATTCAAGAGTAAAAAAAAACCTTACGCTTTTATTTTATTTTTTTAAATCAAAGGTTGAAGGTTAACTTTGCCTGAGACATGCACAATGCACAAACACACGATATACCACATACAGAGCACACAAACATGATTTTAAAAAGGATTTTAATTCTTCAAATTAAAATTATGCTTGTCAGTCTTCATTATGTCAAAATTTACATGATTATCAGTATTAAAACTTTGCTTTTTAATTACATTTTACACTAATTAGCCCGCTTGTCATGTTAAATAGGAAGAAATATTACTTTTTTACGTTACTTAAATTCAGCATGGGTCACGAGTGAATTCACAATTATTATAATAAGAAGATGCATTTTGAGAAATTAGTGCCAAAACTAAGACTAACACTGAATTTTAAGCCAAGTCAAAACACTATATTTTTATAAAAATACCAAAAAATTATTAAAGTTTTACAAAATTTCACTCAAAATTATAAGTAAACGAATTGATTTTCAAAATTTATAATTTATGTAGTGAAATTTCTTAAAGAATCCTTCAAGCTTTGTTTTAATATTGACTTTAGGACTTTTGAAAGCAACGGATAATTAGTCGAATTTTTATTTTTTAAATACATTGTAAAGTTTAACTCCAGATTTTTTATTGCAGTAAAATGTTTTTACATTAAAAACAATCCAGATAGAACACTCTGCAACTTCTGCATTTTTATTCACAGTTTACTAAAGACAAAGTATTTTTTTAAATTACATAATTAATTATTTTTAGAAATTTATTTGAATAATTTAATTATAACTTTTATAACTGAAAATACTGCATCCTGTACCATTTGTATGGTTTTAAATTACTCAATAAGCCTGCTTATAGTAAAAAGTCTCTCTAAATCCAAACCAATACCAAATACAAGTATGCAAATCAACAATATCCTCAAATTTCAACACTACAAGTAAAACCGAAAGAAATTAAAATCCTTAATTATCACTCTCAGCCTTTTAAGTCTTAACTTGTCAGTAAACAAATCAATAAACATCTTGTAACAAAATATGTTAATTTTTAACATCAATCACCAATCGAGAATCGAACTCTGATGGTGGTAGTAGCGTGGACAATAAAAAAACAACAACATTAAACCCAACTGGAAATTCAGCTTCTTTCGCTAACTACTAGATTCTTTTTTTTTCAAAAAAATTAACTAAATTATTTTAATTCAAAAACAGAAAACCCTTTCATAAATCCCTTGTACCTATTTTAGCAACATTTCCTCTATCCCAAAAACAACCCAGAGTGACATCTTAGGCCAAACCAGCTTTTTATCTCCCCAGAAGTCAGCCCTAATCTTAAAATAACGCAAAACAAACTTACGAACACACACTTCCAACCCCAAGATTTGTTTGTTCCCAATGACCAACCTTAATTAAAATTAAATGAATTAAATCAAAAGCAAACACACACAATCACACACTAACTTGCTTTTTTAAAAGAAACCCACACACACAAAAACAAGCAGATTTTTATGATATAAAAAACCAAGTTTAGCTAACCACGATTAAAAATTTACAATTCAAATTTATTTTTATTATTTCTGTGTCATAAAAGTCCTATAAAAAGCCCATCCCCGGGTCATACCCCCTATAAATAAATACTCAAGTAAGTGTGATCTTCAAAAATCACACTTAAAATGCACACACAAAATCTTATTGTAATAACTCCTAGCATTTATTACTTGAAAACAAACACAAATGCTGTTTAAAAAAAAGAATTTACTAAAGGTTGTTTTATATTTAAAGTTTTGAGTAAAATGCAGCAAAACCTGATTTCTTAAACAATCTCCTATAATAAATGTTATTTTGGCACACGCCTCCACACACACACATTCTAGACATTTGAAGTAACAACTCGTCTTGTTAACTTTAATAAAATCTGTCTTGAAGGTAATACTTGTGGTGGGTTGTGCATCAACAGGAGATTTACCACTTGACAATCTCGTAACTTTAAACTCGTTCAAAATCAGAATCTTGAGATGACAGGGCAAATCAAAATAAGAAACAAGTCCCTATCTTTTTCCTTATTCTTTTGAAAACAACAATAATGTCATTCATTCAACTTATTCAAATTTTAATAACTTCTATAATGCCATTAAAAACTGCTAACTGAATTCATTCAACTAATTCCTGCTACTTAAAAAGTTTTACAAAATTTTACACAGTTTTGTTCATTAATTTCATTCTTATTTCAAATTAAAGCTGAAATTAGTTAAGAATAATCAAGTGAAGAAAGACCGCAAGGGGCCCGTCAGGGCCTTCTACAAGCTCCAAAAATGCTGCAAAAATCAAAAAACCCTCTAAAAGCTTGGCCCCATGACCTTTAACCTTTTACAAGCTCCCCTTATTCTTTAGCATCGTTATTATCGTGACCCTAATTGGTTTTTATGAACAACCCTTAAAAGGATTAATGTATCATAATAAAAGTTGTAAAACTTTAAAATTCAAGTTAATACAAATAACATTTAAATTACAGATTTAAAACCAGTTTCCATTGTTTTTCACATTTGTTTTGACTTCTTCTCTTCACTTTTTTTCTCGTAACAAAAATTCTTGTACATTTTTTAATCATAAAATGCAACAAAATTTCATACAAAATATTTAAATCCCCATTCACCTATACAGACAGGATGCACTTCTTATTTTTATTTATCAATTTTTTTGAATATCTTCACATAAAAGTAATAAAAGGCTCTTCATTAAAAAAGGTCATTCTAATAGGGATTTTAATCTGTAATTTTGTATAAGGTAATATAATTTATCTCTCTCTCGGGACTTTTGCCAAGTATGACCAGTCACGAAAATCCTATTAACATTTCTTTCAATTGTTGCATCTTTCAAATCAGTGTGGAGAAAACAAAGGTTTCATAAATCTAGAGAAATTAACAAAGATAAGTTTGCCAATTTCCTTATCGTTTAAGTCAACCAGATATGGGGGGATTTAGTTATCAAAAAATTGAAAATTCTCTTCAGAATCATAAAAAAGTTTCTGCGCATCTGCGCAGAATTAAAATAAAGGACACTGCGCAAAAAATTCCATAGATCCTCATTTTTAAAGAACTTTTTGATGTTGAAATTCCCCCATATCTCACACAAAAATCTTACACACAGTTTTAGAATTTGAAAAAAATCCTAGTAATTGTAAGAATTTTGGAAATTATTAACAACTAGTAATGAATCCGTTCCTAAATAAGCCGAAAGCGACAAACGCCCCATGGCAAGACGCTGCGTCCCAGCGCTACCTTATAAACAACGCTTACCCACTATTTACGAACTATCATCCCGACCTTAAACTCTTTACTGCGTTAATCCACTTGATGATGTAAGACAACCATAGGTCACCAGCCACTACTACTCATTTATTAAGCCAACTCTGCGCTAACAGAATTCTAAAACTTATATAAATTCTCAGTCAGGTGCATTTTGATGCATTTCTCATAACAGTTACTAAAACTACTTAATAGTTTTTTAAGTCAAAAGTCAACTCAGAAGGTAATTAAAAGCCTAGCCTCATAAAATAAAAAACTATACCGGCTTTTCATCATCTTTCAAATCTTAAGTACAAAACCCATTAAAATGCATTTTATCTTCAACCATCATATCAAATATTCATAACCCAACGTGTTAACATTTTCTAAACATTATTTAAACTTAAATCCACATTCCTTAATTAATAAACAAACCCTCAAAACATTCCCTTCTTCAAAAGCTTTAAAAAAAACCCACAAAAGAACACATCACGCTATTTATTATGCATGAATGCACTTTTGTAAACAATATTTTATCTTTTACAAAGTGGAATCATGTCATTTCTTTTAAATATAATATTTTTTTACAAATTAAACTTAATCTAATTCATGTTATTCTTCTTTCTCAATTTCATTTTACATTCAGTTATGAATTTTTAATACCATTTTTTATCTTAAAATTGAGGAAAAAATACACAAAACAAATATTATCACAGAAAAGTCAACCAAAAAGCAAGCCAAGTTGAATGTATTGACTTTTATTAAACAATTTCCTGCTCATCTTTTAAAAAAATCTTTAAACAAGAACAACAACAAAAAATATTTAAATTAGTTCAAAGATTCAAAGATTTTTTAAAAGTTGAGTTCCTCTTATTGGAATGAATGAATTAAATTACGTCTTATGGAACAAATTTGAAGTACAAAGTTCCAACATTTCTTATTTAAAATGGTAAAAATGTTCTATACATTTTTATTCCGTTCCTGACCTTTGACAAAGTTTGTGAAGAGTCATATCCGCCCTTAAGAAAATAAAAATAGAGATAATCGTTTAAATACAAGATGCATTTGAAGGAATAACATGAATAAGAATTAAGCCAAGGCTAAACTCTCGCATTTTTATAATCTAAAGTTCAAATGAATTAATACTTTGTGTAAATCTAAGCACTTTTATTATCTCTTGTGGCTGGAATGAATCAAGTGGAAATCCTTTAACTCCATCTGAATTATAATTTAATGTTTTATCATGCAATAAGTATATTTACATGTCACAACTTAATGATCTACATACTTTAATTATTCAATTTTTGAGCCCTGCAAATACTAATGGCTTTAATATTTACAAAGTAATTACAAGCACACCAATTTTACAAAAAACTTCACGACCAAAAAAGGTCCAATTGTCTATTTTATTTATTATCATTGTAAAAAGTTTAATTTAAAACTAATCACATCTTTTAAATCGTTAGTCATAATATTAATTAATACCTGATTCCTGTACGAGTTAAATTTTAAAATTATTTTAATACAAAAAATGTAAACTTACTTGTAAGGTTTATCTTCGCCCCGCATATTACAAATGACATTGGTAAGGGCCATGATATAATGTTTGGCAAGGGTAAGTGTCTCAATTTTCGACAGTTTTCGGACCTTCGTCACATGAGGAATCACTTCCCTCAGTTGCTGCAAAAAAAATCCAAAAAATACTTTTAATAAATACTTTTTATTTTATCTCTCTCTTCATTTTTCGCTTTTTATAAACGCTATTCATAAAATACTATAGAAAATTGACCCAACGCTGCTTAGCCAAGTGCATACCCAAAACTGTCAACCTTCAAAAGTCAACCCCTTCCCCTTTACATAAATAAGTGACACGAAAATGTATTGTATTTTAAACTATTTCATACCAAAAGAGATGCCTTTAAAAGGAGGAAATTGTTATAAAAAGTGAGAAAAAGACACAGAAATTAACTGAAGCGTAAAGTTCATTCGTCTTTCAATCTTTTTATATGGTAGTTGGTCTCTTTGTAGTATTTTTAAGATTATTTATACCCACATGTTCGAATCACAATCAAGATTCAACTTTATAAATCACGGAAATCACACACACTTTTACATTCATCAAAATCAAAAAATCTCAGACTAGAATCCTCCTTAAAATCACCCTTAGGATCATTTAAAAGCAGCATCAGTTTTAAAACTCTAGCGAGGCTCATTCATAAATTTCAATTAAAGGCTGATCAGCGAAACAACAAACGCTGCATCCAAATAAGAGACGCTTTGATTTAATGATTTTTTATCATCTCTCTTCTATTATCAAATTTATTATTCTTTTTAGTAACTCAAAACTAGAGTTTTTACTTAATAATAAATTAAATTCCTTTGATATTAACTATATTTAGTTATAGCTGCTCCTACTACTGTTCCTAGAATTCCTATAATAGCTACACTTGCCACAGATAATGATAGTCCATCGCAATGAATTATAGTTATGATTATTTCACGTTATGTTCCGCTACGATTACGCTTTTATTCCGATTTTTGTATCATCTCTCATCACACTACAATCTACCAACATTCACTTTATTCTAAAACATTACAAAGTATCATTCAGAAATTTTGCTTTCATTTCATTCTAGTTTTAATTCCAATTTCAAAACATTTCTAGTAAAACTTACAAACACATTAATATTTTAAAACTCTAAGAAAAAGCTAATCAAGGTGGAAAGGTGAAACCGCGTCTAAATTTTACTAAAACCCCTTCCCCATATCAAAATATCCTCCCAAAATTCCCCAAATAAATTCCCCACAATTCCTGAACAGATTCTTTTTTCTAAACCGAATTCGAGCATATCAACTTACCATCCATGTCTGCTTTTAAAAAAGAATACAATTTCGTGTATTTTATTTCATAACATTAAGCTTTTTATGAATGAAAAATGTATTACTACTACAACTACACCCACCACCACCACCCCTTCTGCTGCTTCTGCATGCACATACTTTTTTAATCCCTGCCTACCCCCACTACCACTACCAACACACGGTTGCTATTATTTAAAAAAAAGTATTAATGAAAAAAAATCCCTTATTTAAAAATAACTACATTTTTAAACCAAAAAGGGATTTCCCATACCAACACTTCCACTCACAACAACTACTAAAAACCCCACCGCCGTGGGGTATCAAATGAGAATAAAAAAACACCTTTTTCCCATCTTCTTTTCATTTAAAATTTTAAAATCTTCAAAATTCTGATTTCTTGGTATAATGAAAGATTTAATTCAAAGTGCATTTTATAGAGTCTAGACTCAAGACTGATGCTTTGCTACTTACACGAGTGAGACGAAAGGAAAAGATAATGAAATAAGTAACTGTGACTGTGTAACACTGTTCACTACTTTACCTACTTGACACACAGATGTTACCAAAGATTCTAACTTTTTTCTCTTTTAAAGACTGGGGCAATATTCTAGAATATTTTACAAGTTTAAAGTCACCATTTTACATCATCAGGGATCAGAATCTTAATTAAAAAGTATTTTTATTTTTAAAAACGTTCAAAAAATAATAATACAAACGCCAAACAAAGTTTACACTGAAGTTTTTAAAAAACTGATTATGTCAAAGATTATTCTTGGGTCCGGGACTTTATAAAATCATAATCAAAATTGGAGAAATTCAATAATTCAAAATCAATAAAACTCACTCCCCAATATATCTCATCCCTACTGATCCATCTTTAAAAAAAATCCAAATCCCCATAAACACTTTAATGCAACAAACTACCCAAAGCAAAACCCCAAAATGACAAAGCTTATTTCCCCACCATCATCATCTCAATCCTCCAACACATCCAAACTGTACTTAAACTCTATTCTTGGAAATAGAATGACTTTTTTTTAATTTTAAAAGTCATACAACCACCACCACCACCACCACTGTCAAAAAATCCCCATTAAAAAAAGCCAGTAGCCCCAAGTGCTATACACTGTCAATCTCAGAGTATACACAACAATGCAAACTCTTTTTTTAAAA
>JAQGAA010003987.1:0-10100 GCA_034696425.1 Isotoma viridis
TTTTTGAAATATTTAGGAAAATTATCATTTCCAGAGGGAAGTTATTTAAATATTTAAATACACATGCATAACAAGTAAACGCTGCAAGCCAGCTTTACTTCCTCTAATTGCTGAGAAAATGAGTAGTTAGTTGATGATGATGAGGGTGGTAGTAGGTAGAAGTAGTGATGATGATTATTTTGACGATGATGACTTTGCCCTTCAACAGATCCAAAGTTCATCCACCACCACCAGTAGTTGCCTAACACATCGTCCAATATACATTTACTTATTCTCACATTAAGAAAAAACATTTGCAATTGACTTTCCTAGTATATGTGAAATATAAATTGTAATGAATTAAATAGCTGGAGATAATACAGAGAGAATTGAGACAACAATTGAGAAAATATATGTATGTACGATTGTTGTAAATAGCATGCAATATTTTATCATATAGTGTCATATACTATACGCGGAAAATGATATTACTAAGCCTAAAGCTACTACTTGTTTGAGATAATTCTTAATGTTATTTAAAACAATGAAGTGTACTTCGTATGAAAAGTAAGCAAGAGTGTTCAACTTTTGTGGGAAATTAATCAGGTTTATTTCTATCTTTTAAAAATTCTCGTTTTTTTATTCAATTTAAGTTATACCCTTTTGGCCTAACATTTCCTGCAATTTTACTGTTTACTACGTAAAAGACACGAACCGACCGACGTGCCTACTGTATTCTCTGCACTTTATCTGTATAGATCTTATCTTCATTTCTGTAGTCAAGTAAAGAAATAC
Organism: Isotoma viridis; assembly: GCA_034696425.1. NCBI lineage: Eukaryota > Metazoa > Arthropoda > Collembola > Entomobryomorpha > Isotomidae > Isotoma > Isotoma viridis. The sequence continues at coordinate 775 of JAQGAA010003987.1, forward strand.
GATTATATTCCTGGACCTATGAAATAAACAGCATCACAATTTTTTCCTATAAACTCGTCAGGGGTTTTTCTTTGTGTAACCCGTGGGAAAAACTAGTGATGAGTGTTCATAAATTATAATTTGGGAAAAAATAGTCATGGTCTGTTGCTTTTTATTGGCCCTTAAGGTACAGGGCCAAGAAGGTTTAATGTGAAAGTCTTTGTTCAGTTAAGACAATAAGAAGACTGAGGGTCAGTGTCATTAGCGTTAAGCAAAGAAAAGGTCAACATTTGATTTAAAGCTACTTTTGACCTTTTTCTAGTAGGTTTAATTAAATTGTAAATTTGGGTGTTTTATGGCATTATTTCATAATAAAGCTATCGCGCTTTCTGTCTGATTCCCTTAACCTGTCTTAATTTATGGATGGCTCTTAATAAGCCTGAATAAATAATTAATGAAAAGAAGCTTTAATACTTGGATACGATATAGTTAATTGGCACCGTGATTGTATTATTTTTTTATAAGGGAAGTAGCCATTTTGTAAACCCCTTAAGGCAAGTGGCAAATCCTAAACGTGTTTATACCAATTAAGCCATAATTCAATGTAAAGTTTAATCAGAATCACGAATCGTATTTAAATTCATTAACTCATATCATATGATTATAGTGTTAAAAGTTTTTATTATAAATAAATAAGGAATCAATAACAGTTCCTTGTACGGCAATAAGGGAAAAGTGTCAGGCAGAAGGAAATTGACAATTTTATTATCTAAGCAAACCGTAAACATATCACATTGTAAATTACCAACTAATTAACTGTTAAAGGACGGTTTTACTTCGATAGCTCAAGTGTAAATAATTATGCCTTATTCACTCCACTAAATCTGATAAGGGTGATTAAAACTCAAAACTTGTGTTTTTATTATCGAGGTCAAAGTAGATTTAATTTTGTAAAGTATGAGACATGTGACACATTGACCTTTTAGATAAATAATGCAATTTAAAGGCAGATATGAATGTTTTTATCACACGGGTAACTTTAGATTAATATTTTTAAAGTCCTAACTATTTAAACAATGAAATATCTGTTCTTCTCAAAACTTTTTAAATGAACATCAAAACTTTTGAGCGGAATACAAACACAAATATTATATTAATGTAAGTAGGAAATAAATGCGTACGTTTTCTAAGAAAACTCCGCATTGTTGCTTTTGCTTCCCAATATTAATTAGTAACAATAAACTGTAATTAAAATAAATTTGCTTCCAGTTCCACAGTCGAAATGATTCCCCATTAAAAACCTAAACTCTAAAAGGAATTTGTATGTTGTGTGCGTTTTTGCTCAAACAAAGACATTTCCATTTAAAATTTTTTACTCAACAAAAATTATAATATTTTAACTCATTACAAAATGTCTCTTTAGGTAGCGTATGTCTTTGCCCTTGCAAAATGATTTCCTGATTAGGATTCCATTTATACGTGTTCTTAGTATCATAAAAACAATTTAATTGATACATAAGCAAGCTCACTCACTCACTTGCATATTTAAAACATTTAAATGAATAACAATTGGCTTTATTGGACATTCAGGAGTCAATCTGCATTCATTCGCACATAAATAAAAACTGACTTGAGTCTCTACATCCTACTACTACACAGTTCTACAAGCTAATCGACTTGAACCTTATATTCGTTGTACTTTGTGTCGTACAAATTTTATCATTTCATATTGCAAATTCAATAAAAGATTAAATGTACATGTTGTATTATCATCACCATCTGAATCTGCACATAACCCAGACAAATGTTATATGTGTGATGATACGAGCTAATATTGGCGGTGGTAAGATAGTTGTAGTTTATTAGTAATCTGCATATTATACATTATGACAAAATCATATCGCAAGCCAGCAATCCACACCATCGAAACTGAATCCAAGGTCAGCTTTTTTATTCATTGAAGAAAAAAGAATTCTTATTAACAAAACCAGCTTTGGTCTGACCAATAATAAATAGTAAATAGAAAAATGCAAACAAATTATATTGTTATTAGTACTAACACTACTACTAGACTACTCTAGTACAAACACAGGGTTTTGGCCACAGTCGATTCGACACTGCAATTTGTTACTGCAAATTTTATACATACGAACAGACAGACTAGAAAAAGACCTGCATTATTGCATCTCGGGGTGAGTAGTGGGGTAAGTTGTAGTTTCTAAAAAACATCATAGTTAGTTAGTAGTGTGGGTCGAATTACAACTTATTTAATAGAGGAAAAGGCGATTGAGTAGGAGTACGAGTTGACAATCTTTTAAACTCAGAGTGTAATATATTTTACTTTGAAATTTAGAAGAAGAATTTCCTTGAATTTCAAAAAGTTATTTTTGGCTGAACTTCAATAATAAATTGTTTTTGACGTATACAAGGACTTTTTTCCAATCAGTATCGACATATGATTTCTATCATGAAGTTTACTGCTACTTGGTCTCATCTCAAGTTTTGAGTTCTTCGTACCTTGTGTGTATAAAAGAATTACGAATGAAGTGAGTTTCTTAAAGATAAAAATAAATAGTTGAATTCGCTGAATGCTAAATATCAGATGGGATAAAGTCTTGAAGTTAACTGAGGTCGGATTCGTGGATAACAATCCGAGTCGGGTAGACTTAAAAGATTTTCTGACGTCTTTCTTTATTCTTAGACCATGAGTACAGTTAGTCTTGAATCTTGTTAAAAGAAGTTAGTTTTGTTTTGATACTAGAATTAGCTTGTAGTTTAAATGATGACGAGTCTCATTTCGTAGAACTGAAGGAATTTCATCAGAAGTGTTAACGAATCTTGTTGTTTTCCTTAAATTCTTATATAAAAGCTAGATCATTCTGAATTTGGGAGTAGGTTCTCAAACTGAAAAATCGTGTTGGAATTGTGTCAGCGTGGATTATGTGATTTTATATGTGATCTAATTTTCTGTGATTCAATCAAGTTTTTAGATTTTTTCTACGTTTCACTTTAGCCTACAAAATTAAGTGAAGTACCTAGATAATATAGCTCGTTGTAAAGAGTTTAAATTTATAAGACATCATAGGATTGTTCTGTGACTTTTTCAAAAGCTAAAACTGACTGTTTTTGAGTTAATATATAGAATCTAAAGTGCTCGGTTTTGTTCTGTACACGAAATTAATATCAATCTCAGAGAGAAAGCCTTGTTTCTGTCAACGTAATATTTCTGATTGATATTTATTGCACTATTTGGAAATAGAAATTATTTAACATTGTTTTTTTGGAAGAAAAATATTGTGAGAAAAATCGGAACCTCAAAGTGCCTTGCCCATGGGAATGTAAGATTTATAACATTTTATTACGTTTTATCTTTCTGTGAAAGAGAGTTTTTCTTTGTATGAGAAATGAGTTTAATAAGTTTGTGTTTAGAAATAAAATATCGGGTAGCAATTTTGATAGCATTGTTAGTGCAGCGAAGTTTTCTATGAATAAATTTCAGGAAACTCAATTTGATCAGATTCGATAATAACAGACTTGGATTAATTGGCCCTTTGATAATAATAGGAACGTGTTGAGGAAAATAGCACATTATGAGAAATTTTTAAAGATATTTTTAATAAAATTATGCTATATGTACAAGTTACTCAGATTCTGAAAAGTGTAGCACGTGGAGGCACATTCATATAAAAATTCACATTCCAAATTCCTAATACGATGCTCGTGCAATTATCCAACCTTTTTCGTGATAATCGAGGGCCATTTAAGCTCTGAGCTAAAAGCACAAAAGGTGCCGACCACTTACTTATCCATGTATAAAAAATTCATTAAATTTCACCGCATGCATTTAGTTACTTTTGTTGTCTCATGCTTATTATAGTTAAATGTAATGCAATACTTTGCATATTATGGGCATTATTGTTCTTTATAATATATGCACACGCACTTCATTCTCTTTAAGTCTGGCAATTCAGTTTTCATAAAATGGAATGCATGCAATATCATAACAAGATATTGAACGACTTAAGGAGTTTTAGCCAAAAAAAGAATATCAAAATTATCAAAATTTCACTCAATCTTGACAGCTTCAATTGTTTTAAAACTTATAAAAATGCATCTGGCTCTCTCCTGCTGGAGAAATCTTTTTAAGGAGAATTCCTTAAAAGACTTGTACATAAATATGTGCATAGATTTTATAACTTTAACACATGTTATAAGCAATGAGGAAGGGATCAATGAAATACATCTTTAAGGGTTTTACAAATGTCAAAGTTCATTGTAATAACCAAAGCATCGTTTTAAATACCCTATAGTGCAACAAATAACAAATTCCCAATATGATTTCGAAATAAGAAACTTTAAAAAATCTAAGTGAAATGAAGTACATTCTTTCCGTGTGGATCCCTTATGCACTAAAGTAGCATTTCCCATTATTATAACAATTACAAGAGTGCACCTGCCATTATTTCGTAAACCATGTCACGAAATCACGATGGTTTACGTGATTCTTTCTCTCTGTGTTACCTTTAAGAAACTGTTTAAGAAAGAAAAAAAGAGTGTAATATATGTGAGATGATGTTGATGATACACATATATCATAAATCATCTCTCGTGATGTATCAAAACATCATTGTATTATACTCTGTCTCAAAAGGTAGTTTTTAACTTCTTAAAAGACATTATGGCTCGTTTTATATCTAAAATGTTTTTTGAATACCGTGTGGCGGAAATGAGTCAAAACTTGGCCAAGTTTCCCACGAGAAGTGGACACTTACCTAAAAGACAGCAAAAAACATTACATAAAAAATTCTGAGTATATTTCTCAAATGTGAAATAAATATAGGATTTCTCAACAAGATAAATAATAATAACAGCTAAGGCTATCATCATCTTGTTGAAATATTACACAACGGAGCAATCAGTTACCTATATTGAAATTTTGAGTTGTGGCATGTGGAGTTTGTTACGGGTTAATTTAATAAAATTATTTTTGAAAATTGTTAATGAATTAAATCAAGTATATCTACTTTTCCACTTTGACCTATCCGCATATGATATAGTCATTTTTTTAAGATTGGGAGATATGCTAATTGGCCTTTAGAAAGCAAACATTCATAAACATTTCAAACTATTAATGATTACCTCTGAAGTTATAGTTTTAAATAAAAATACCTCAAATTTATCAGACACTAGACACTTTTGCGGTCTGATTAACCTGCCCCCTCTAAAATAAAAAAGTTGCATTCAGATTCTCGGAAAAATTCAGGTGATTAATAGTCAAATGCAAGGTAGTTGAATCGACTATTATTGTCATTGTGCCAGTATCTAGATTCAAGCTGATTATCAAGTCTAGAAGTAAACTAGACAAAATAAAAACGGGTGGGAGAATTGTTATGGGAAAGACGGGAATAAATCGGAGTGCCCTACTTTCCTCATCATCCACAATCCATGAACAATCATAAACTTCTATTCTCACTCACTCTTCTGGTCTATAGTCTATAGCTAGTGAATTGAGTAAGGTAGGTCAGACTGATGATGATGATAAATTATATGTAGAGACAGAAGAACAGATGACTTTTTTACTTGTGATGAGAACACTAAATGGGGCTTCACTTGAGTCAGGTGGAACTAATCTGCTATGAAAAATGAAGAGACACATGAGACAGGTGAAAAACAATCCTCTCTTCTAGGGGGTACCTCAACTATTATACTAATCCGTATCAATTTTTATAAAATTAACATTAGGGCTAAATATTTTAATATGATATATAACTCGCAAGATTAGTTTAAGTAAGATAATTCATGCAAATTTCCATATTGTACCATGTGTATGATTTATTATCTACACGTAGGGATATGATTCTGGCTGAAATAATCTACATTATACATTGAAGAACAACGTTGGATCCATCTTTAGTAAAGTATTTTATTTTATATGTTTCAACTTTCTTTTAAATAACCTCGTAATATAAATTCAAGTATAAAATTACCTTGAATTATTGATCAAGTCTAACGAAAATGAAAAAACTCACCCTTATCGTTTAAAGACCACCATGGACCTTGGGAATGGAAGTTTTCAATTTCATAATCATTTTTGATAAATAAATCGCTTTTAGTATAATTTCCGGTATGAAATCGAAACAAAATCAAAAATCGATGCAGTAGGTAGAAAGATGGCTTTACAATTGAAGACTCCAATCGACTTTTAACATTTTACTCAAAACAATATTAGGTATTTGTTATTCTTTAAAGCTCAAATAAGTATTAAATTGAATTTTAAAAACTTCATATTTTTAAAGATACATTTGGTAACAAAAATATAATACGCACATACATCCTCTTTTTATAACTCAAAAAAGTTAAAGAATCTACTAACTACACACTATATTGGCTTCTTTTCAGTTGAAAAATAATTTTTAAGAGAGAAATGCTTTTGAGCTCAGTGATGCGTTATGCGTTTATAATAAATTATGAAAAACACTTCTTTTCTTATGCGTTTTTTAAGCAGTTTTATATTTACGAGTATCAACCTCAATGAATATAGTTAAGATTCAAGACATATTATGGCATATAAATATAAAAATATTATTACATTCACACACTCCCTTTACCAGTAATAATGCAATGCAATCCACCTACAATATCTACAAAACCTTGGTATCTAGTTTTAAATAAGTTTTATATAATATTTTTATATATTCTTATTAAACGATAGGGTTGGTTTAAATTAAATCCTTTGAAAAAAGGTATGTATTGTGTGTTGGTTGTGAATGCATTGCTTAGATTCTTACTGTATACATGCGGTAGGTAGGTTGGGTTGGCTGACTTGGCATAATATTAGACAGCAGCTTTTCAAATTATTATCTTATTACCTGATATCCTAATACTAATAATAAAAGTAAGCTAAATCGTGTTTATGTTTATAAATTGTGAAGTATATTTTACTTAGAATTTTAAAAAATACGTCTGATGGAATGGAGGACAAGGGTACTTGATCAAAACATAGTTGTACTAGTGGGTGATATTCATGTACGGCCCAAATAAAAAGGTAACTCGTAAATAGCTGTACATTCATATCATTCTGAGATTACAGGGGGTTTAAATGTTTCATTGTAATAATAATGTGAAGCAGTGCATTTAAGGCATATTGAATAGACCAGAGGGGGCTAAATTTTTGGCTAAAATCTAACATTTACGATTACCGTAACTTTATTTTGTTATTTTGTTACTTTTGAGTAGTTCTTTTATGCACTAGTTTCATAACTACAATCATCATCATCATTTGTTCACACTAAACTATACAATATTCTATTCCCAGTCTCTTCACTCTAAGAAAAGGCTATGAACTTTTGCACCTTTTTTATATAATTCACTTATAATTTAACTTTCAAATTGAAAAATATGAAAAATACAATATTTTATCGTCTGTTGTTTTGTACTAAATAAGCTAATATTTTAATAAATATTGGCAATCTTTCCTATTACACGTCAAAAGCATTAAAGCTTTGGTATTAAGTGGTTACATTCTCAAGTGGCTTAAGCAAGTGTTTTTATAATTAATTGTTGTAATTTAAATTTATAAGCTGACCCAGGTCAACTTAAGAGATTCTAGGTTACGTTTATTGAAATAGCCTGTCTAAGGGCCTTAAGTTTAGAAATAATGCTTTCTTTACACACCTATTTAAATTATATTTGACCATAAATTAAATTTCAATCAATGAAGGTTATACTGCAGTGTTCTTGATAATTATGTAAAGAATCAAGTGGCCTATTAATATTAACCCTTGACCGTACTTGGAACATAATCAAGTTTTTGCTAAGTTCATAAAAGTTTTCCCTTGTAACCGTTAAAAACAAGTGAACTCTGCCAAACACAACCTTAACCTTTGAACCTAAAAGGTAAACTTTAAATCGCAAAAATTAAAATTTTTACTAAATAAACTCAACGAAAAACCTACTACTAATAAATAACTAATTTAAACAAGTGTTTTCAAACCACATTAAAAATACCTAAAAATAACAATATATAAAACATAATTTGCTCTCATTAAACAAACATTTGTTACTGTATGTGGTTAAACGAGACGTAAATAAGTAATTTACAATGTGTTAAACCCATTAGATAACCTATTCACAATACATCATTAACAATCATAATAACAAATAATACCTTTATGAAAAGCATCACTATAAAATTTCGAAATTTTAAATTCTACTAAAAACACCTGTAGTAAATATTAACTTACCTATACTGTATTTCTCCAAATAAAAAAATCCGAACCACAAAATCAACAATAGATAATAAAACATTAAAGATATACAAATGAGTCACACTCGATTTGCGAATTTCTCTATAAGCCTAAAACTATTACTTAATTTCATTCTAAAAGGAAACTAAACATAATAACGAAATCTAACTCACAGTCCTCAACATATCTATAACTAAATTACCATAATATCTTACTATAAAAAGAAATTTAAACTTGTAACACCACAAGTAGATATAGATACCAGGTTCTGCTAGTGTAGTTTGAGTGACGTGGATTATCGTTTTATTACTTCATGCCAATTTTATAACAATAATAAATTATATCAACATTAGAGAAAGAGATCACCCAAGGATTACATATACACACTATTATTGGAGAGAAACTTAGTTTTTCAAACAAGTGAACTTTATCTCATTAATACTGAATGTTAAACATTCAAAAAGTTTTATAATATCCAATCCATACAAACTCATACCATTCATTCATACCAGACAATCCATGAAGTGTGCAAATATTTAAAAAAAAAAGAGTATTTCTTATATAAATAATTTTACGATTAATATTCTACTTTTTATAAACTACATTTTTTAAATAGTTTAAAGTGTGTAAAAATATAAATTAATACGATTAGTAGATGGATTATATACGCTTTCATTTAACCGTCTGTGTTTTGCTTGTACCTAATCTAGTTATTAAAAATGATGTGTATGTGTTTGTGTATTACCTTGAGGGAATTTAAAGTATTGGATTAATAGTACAGAGAAGATAAGGAGGAGTGGTTTTTTATATAATAAAATTGTTCATTATGGACGAGTGGAGGATGATTTGGTTGCAGATTGATCAGGATGAGTTATTGTTAGTTTCGTCTCAATTTCTAAAATTATACTTTTTAAACATTTTTATTATTATATGGTTTTTTTCTGATTTTTAAAAGCACATTTTGCACACTGCTCTGCTTTGTAAAATTGTTTTATAGGATTTATTTCAGTGTTGGATGAAACTTAATCTAATATTATCTTTTTTGAATCAGAAACAGGATGGAAATTTGATCTTTTGACAGAATAAATTGGGTTTAGGTTA
>JAQGAA010003988.1:0-10099 GCA_034696425.1 Isotoma viridis
ATCCATAACCATACAACTACTATAGTCAAAAGTGCATTCCAACCTAGGGTTATATAATCATGGTATACTGGAGCATTCGTCAACATATGGCCTGTAAAGGCTGAAAAATCCTTGAACTTAAAGTCGCTAATATCTAAGACCGTGTCATTGTTTTTCCAATGTTTATTGAAAATACCTTCTAAAGTCTTATAGCTACTGCCTGTTGTAATTTCGTCATGAATGGTTGCTGCTCTACTTAATAACTGAGGAGATAAGTTAGTCCATCTACTTGGCAAAGTTAAATAGACATGAGAGTAATGAGTCATTTCTTCTGCGTTTGATCTGCACGGAATGTGATTAGTGACTCTACCAAATCCTGGGATGATTATTTGACAAAAGCATGCTAGGTGCACAATGTATGAACCTGACAAGTGTGAGCCGTTTAAGATGTTATGTGATCGAAGACTCTGACTTACGTCATAAAATGGTGGTTTACATACTATGTGTGTACCTAAAGGGATGTTCGTTAAGGCGAAATATTTGTCACCTAAATCTATTACGCTAATGTCAAGTAGACTGGTTGCTTTTCTACATGTGAATGGACAGGTGTCTTTTAGCGAAGCTATCGAGTCGCCCCGTACTAAACTTCTGAGACAATCTGTCGAAGTCTTTGGTGAAGTCGCATATTCCTTAAAATAACATATACCAGAGTTTACCTTACATGTATGGATTTGACTATCCTCTATGACTATTGGTCTTACGTTATCTATCAGAGCTACGAAAGTGTGATCTGATGTTAGTTGACATACTTCTTTGTCATGATAGAATGGTATAGCCGTTATTTCTAACAATTCTACTATTCGTGCCTTTGGTTGTACTGGAACGTTTAGTACTAAAGTTAGGCTATTTTGTTGAGGATTAAGTATACAGGTTGTTAACTCATACTTATAATACGAAGAAATTCTGGTAACTGGAATAACTAATTCCGTATCGAACTTTTCTAAAGCAGTTGATAGTAAATTGAGTTCATGTTCTAGAAGTGATCTATTAATTGCTACTAATGGTAATTTCATACTTTTACAATCTGATAAAACTTGAGAGTAAAACATAGTTTCAACAACTTGGTTTAATAATTGAAAACCTTCTGCTACAACTAAGAATTCTCTAAGTTCACCCGTTCTTATGCTGTCTAACATTATACTAGCGTTTTTTAAAATCTGCTTGTTAACTTCTTTAATAACTGAACCCATGGTGTCAAGTACTGCTGACTCGAAATGATCAACTCTCTTTGCTAATCTTACCATCTCTCTTTCTGCATGGCCTACGCCGTCTGTTAAATGTTTATACATAGCCTTTGTGTCTACCTGTGCTTCACCGAAGAAACTAGAGTGTACGTTCCAGCCTAGTAAAGCGCCAAGACCTAAAGTGGCCAGCATAACTTGTCTACCTGTTCGTTGTGCTCTTTGAAAGCTATTAGTGGTGGTGGTGGATTCGGTTGTTGTTGTGGTTTTCGAGACATTATTGTTCCAAATGAGAGATGTGGTAGGTTCTAGCATCTGGAATTTATCTCCTGTCATGCTCAAATGTATGTTGTTTAATTTGTTTGATGCCGACTGGAGATTGCCTCTTAATGTTGCTTCCAATGAACAGAGTGCATGGAAGTCGTCTTTTTCTTCGCATGTATCGGTCATCAAATCCGAGTAGAAATGTTGCCCGGCTCGAAATCCGATTGAAACATCGAAGACTAACGGTGTCGCTTGAGAGTAAACAATTGTTCCCGGTGGGCTCTTCTTGAGGTAAAGGCCACTGGTTACTCGAAAGTGTGGAGGTTTGTATGGCTCTCTCACGACTCGTTCTGGATTTACGGGTATGCTAATAATAATTAGCAGCAAAAACATCACGTGTGACATCTGTAATTAATCAAATTTTATTGAATCTATCCTTAAGAAATTGTCAAAGATCGGCTATTATACTTTAATCTTAATTTTAAAATATCAAAATCGCCTCTCAATTGAAGTATGATGTCCTCATCATAACTGAAATAATTCAAAAGTCTTACACAAAATAAACTCAAATAAACTCAAAATAAAACTCAAAATGCGTAATACTATGAAAATTCGAAGTGAGAATCAAATTGGATCAGTCGCATTCAACCATTCTCAGCCTCTCTACGCAGAGCAAGGTCACCCTAGATGCTCGAGATCAATCTGTTAGAAAGGTGAATGTAAATGGATTCCAATTTGAAAATCCTAACCTAAAACTTAACCTAAATACGTGAGATAAATCAACAACGTCACAATAGCCGAAGCGAAGTAACAAATGGATCAGAGTTATTCATCCATCGCAAGCCTCTCTACGCAGAGCAAGGTCACCCTAGATGCTCGAGATCAATCCGTTGAAGGACGAATAAAACTGGGTTCCACATGTTAATCGTTAAGGTTGATCTAAGGATCAGTAATTGAAGTATCATCACTCTAACCTAAAATCTCAAAACACAAAAAGAAAAATCATTAAAACAAGTCGTCATAAATCATCAAATTAATTATCATAATTCATCAAAATCATTAAACTTTTATTACATCTCAATGTCCAATGTACCGAAGTACAACTACAGTTTTTGGTTTATTTCCCGACATAACTGGAAAGTCTGGCGATTACTACTAATTACGAACTTTGTACGGAAGTATTATTGTAACCTTTGTAAAAGCCTACGCCTACGAGCTTAACTATCCCACTGGTACATTTTAGAGTGTCGCTTCCTACTGATTGTGTATGGAACACTGAACCCTACAAATGACCTTAGGTCTTGGCACGTCGGTTTTTAAGTGCATAGTATGACCTGCTGGTAAGTCTAACTATAGAAAAGACCTCTTTCGAAAGCGATTTGGATGGTGTCATGATCACCTGGACTAAACAAATATTCGCTGTATAACTTTCAAAATAAAATAAACAAACAAAATCTCAAAAATCGTAAAAACTCTTTCAATTAAACACGTATGTAAAAAGAAAATAAATGTGTGTCGAATGTCAATTTGCAACTTGAATCCGATTTACTTTCTATTTAAATATTCTAGTTTATACTGAAGGACTAAATCTAAATAGCTGAAACAAAACAAAATGTAATCAATAAAATAAATCTTATTTTAAAAGGGTTTCTTGGGTCGAACTGTTCTGCCTGAACGTGTTCTGTATCCGTGAAGTTTTATCTGCTCTTTGGTCTGAATGGGATCAACGGAATCGGGAAACGCAAAATCAGGTACTCCTAAATGTGGGATCTGTCCAGTACTGGTATTATGAGCTGGAGTAATATCCTGATAGTCGTTTATTCGATCCGCTGGGACGTTGGTTTTCTCCATCACTCGTCTGGCCAAGTCGAGGAGGGGATTGTCCTTCTGATCTCCTTGCGGCAGAATTAATTGCGCGTCTCTATCAGCGAATGGTCGTAACCTTCTAATCAAAACTGGGAAAGGTGGTTTAGAATTGTCTAGAGGTTCGATAACATATTTCAATGGGTTCGCTATCGACTTAATTCGATAGGGACCATGAAACTTAGGGTTTAATTTTCTCGAAGAACCTGCTTCGAATTGTTGGTTATCTAGCATTACTAAATCACCAATACGAAAAGGACTCTTTTGGTGTGTAGTATCATATAATGCTCTGTGTTTTTCCTGCGATTTTAATAAATGAATTTGTGTAATACGTCTAGCTGCTTGTAATCTTTCTATATAATCAGGTGGTAAAGAAGGAACTACAAAAGGAACGTCAACTGGAAGGGTTGGTTGTCTTCCGAACAATAAATAATAACTACTAAATTTCGTAGAAGAATGTGGTGTTACATTAATCGAAAATACTGCTGCTGCTAACATTTGATGCCAAGATGATGTCGCACCTTCTATGTAATTAGCTAAAACATTTTCTATTGTTCTATTGACCCTTTCCGTTAAATTAGATTGATGTGCGTACGGAGTTGTAAAAATGGCTTGTGTCCCTAGTCCTGCCGTTAATTCTAAAATCAATTTTGAACGATTGATGGTAGCATTATCAAAAATAATTATTCGTGGACTAGAAAATACCATATAAATCTGATTTATGAGAAATGTTGCCAATGTTTTGGCGTCAGCTCTACGCATTGGTTGAGCCACAACATAACGCGTCAGATTATCTATTACTACGCATATATATTGGTAATTCCCTGGATTACTTGATGGTAATTTGCCTATCAAATCTAGAGAAATAGACTCGAAAGGATAGCTAGGTATTTTTAATGGAGACATAAGACCTGGAATTTTAAAATTGGTACTTTTTGTAGCTTTACAACTAACACAACTGTCTACATAGTTCTTAACATCTTTAGTCATGTTAGGCCAAAAATAAAATTTCTGTAAGCGTTTTAATGTCATTTCTACGCCTTTATGTCCTCCACAATACTCATCATGATAACTTAAAAGAAAATAAGAGACAAAAGATTTTGGTATTGCTAATCTTGGAGAGCCTTTTATGTGATATAATAATCCTTCTTTTAAAACATAATTCGGATGCTGAAAACCTGAATCTGAGTGTAATCGTGTAATTATCAATTCGTAATTCGGATCTTCTTTCTGTGATATTTTAAATTCCTCTCTAAAATCTGGAACTGAAAGATGTGAAATTTCATGGGAATCTGCATCTAAATCATTAAATGATGATGGGTTATCATTATTGAAGTCGGAATCTTCTTGGTTCTCTGGTTTAGAAAATTTAAAGTCCCTTGATAAGCAATCTGCTAATAAATGCTGTTTACCTTTAATGTACCTTATATCGAGATCGTAACCTCCTAAGATTAGAATCCATCTGGCTAATCTAGAAGATCGTGGAGTTTTAACTCTCAATAAATTACAAAGCGCGTGATGATCTGTATAAATTGTCACTTTCTGCTGGTAACAATACATTCGAAAATATTCTAATGCCCATACGATGCCTAAGCATTCTTTATTTGTCGTACTATAATTCCTTTCTGCTTTATTGAGTATTCTTGAAGCATAACCTACGACTCTGGGCAAGTTATTCAGTGGCTGAATTAACGCTGCGCCTAAGCCATAGTTTGATGCATCTACATAGATTTCTATGGGTAATTTTGAATCAAATTCAACTAACACTGGAGCAGTGCATAAACGTTGCTTTAATTCTAAGAAACTTTTCTCACAATCTTGTGACCATATAAATTTTGCGTTTTTCTTTGTCAAATCAATTAATGGTCTAACTATAGTAGAAAAATTAGGTACGAATCTCCTAAAAAAAGTTGCTGCGCCTACAAAAGAACGAACTTTAGTAAGTGAGTCAGGTCGAGGTATCTCTTGAATAGCCTTAACCTTATCTTTACATGGAGAAATTCCTTCTGGTGTTAATTCAAAACCTAATAATTTTACTTTATTTTGTGCGAAAGTACATTTAGATGGTTTTAATTGTAAATTCGATGATCTTAAGCGATTGAAGAATTGTTCTAAATGTCCAATGTGATCTTTTAAAGTTTTTGAATAGATTAGACAATCATCTATGTATATAAAGCAAAAAGCATTATTACTACCAAAAATAATATCTCGGAATAAATGTCGAATGACTCTATTGAACATGGCTGGTGCATTTTTAAGTCCAAAAGGCATATATTTAAATTCAAAAAGACCTTCGTCGGATGTAAATGCCGTATATTGACGTTCATTAGGATTTAATGGAATACTCCAAAAAGCTGCATTGATGTCGACTGAGCTTAAAACCTTAAGATCTTTTAATAATTCAAAAACGTCTTTTATTGCTGGCATTGGAAAGCTATCTGTCTTTGACAACTTATTAACGGCTCTATAATCGATGCAAAAGCGGATGTCACCTCCTTTCTTAGCTGCTAAAACTACTGGAGATGCCCAGCTGCTATTACTTTTCTCTATAACTCCTGCTTTTAAAAGATCTCGAACAGTCTTTGAAATAAATTCTCGTTCTTTATAACTATAATTATACCTACGTTGTGCTATTGGTTGAGCATCACCTACATCAATAAGTTTGAAATTATGTAAAGGTGGACCTTGATAACCTCCGACATGCTCTTCTGGGTTCCAAGCAAATACGTCTGCATAATTTACTAATAAATCAACTAACTGTTGCTTTTCATCAATGTCTAACTCAGAATTTATTTTCAATTGTTGTAATTGATCGACTGTCATACGATGTTCTCTTCTAGGTAAAGGGTTTGGCATCTTTCTATCTGTGCTGATATTATAAACTTCTTGTACCGGATGTAAATACCCTATAATTGTACCGACGTTAATTCTCTTAGTTCTATCTTTATAATTCATGACCTTTAATTCTGAGAATTCCTTAGGGTTAACTAATAAATCCACAGCAATTAAGTCATGAGTATCAGAAAAATGTTCGTTAAATTCGAATAAATATTCGCCTTTATCGAAAATATCCTGATCTGTGCATTCTAAAGCAATTGGTACTATACTATATTCTTTTGGTTTGGCAAAATAGTCTTCAGAAACAATAACTTTAATGGGTAAAGCTTCCTGACTATCATTGAGTTGATCGATCTCTATCTTATTTATCTCGTTGCCATCTAAGTAAGCCTTAGCTTCCTCGTAATTCCAAAAGAAAGGGAATATTTCATCCCACATATCTATAGTACTATTCCTAAAATTAATAATCGGTGGATACAACTGTAAAAAGTCTACACCAATTAATAAGGGTTTAGAAAGGGATGGGATAATGAATGCCTCATAGTCTAGTTTAAACTTATCAAATTCTAATTTTAAAACTGTTTTCGTATTCACTGTACAATTACCTGCTATACCTCGTATTGGTAAGTTATCTACTTTAAAGATATCTTCTGCCAAAACAGGATGACAAGCTGTCAGCGAACTACCTGTATCTAATAAAGCTATTATATTTCTATTATTAACTTTAACTATTATAAAAATCAGTAATGGACTCTTGTTCGTTAAAAACATGCAGTGAGGTTTTAACTTCTCTGTAAACTCAAAACCCTCAATATTTCGAGTTTCTGCTAGTTTTCCGAACGTTGTCTACACTCATTTGCGTAATGGCCTACACCATTACATCTATAACAAATGACTTCACCTCGACTATTTCTCATAGCTCGAAGGTTAATTGAATGATTTGGTGGAATGTTGTAATTATTATCATAGGGATTAAAATCTCTCTGTACCCCTACTTGTGAAGGATCGTAAAGCTGCAATTCACGCGATTGACTTGGAATATTTCTATTATTCTGATTGTAATATCCTCTACCTCGTGAATAATTTCCTCTACCTGATCGACCTCTGCCTCGAAACGTGGACCCTCGTCTGCCAACAGATGAGTCTCTCTGGCCTGGACTTTCACTTAAATAGAAATATTGAACCGTGGACGAACCTCTAGCGGTGCCTCTTTTGTACGAAGTATTAAACCGTGAAGAAGAACCCTTTCGGTTCCCACGACCGCGATTGCCTTTCTTACTACCACTAGCTTGTTGACCATTATTATCTTGTTCTTGCTTATTACCTTTCTGAGAAAAATTTAACTTCTTTTCTAACAAATTAACTATCTCAGTGCAAATATCGTTATAAGATTTAACCTCTATGGTGTTAACCGTGTTTGTGTTTTTAGTCCCTTTTCGGTTTGCAAAAATAGCGTCTGATTTATGAACCTGTGTCAAATATTTCAATACCTCTTCGCTCTTTGTTATACCTCGTAAATATATTTCTTTGGCTACTGTTGGTTCTAAGCCTTGTAAGAGATAATTAATTCTAACAGATTCTGTCATGTTTCTGTCTATCTTATCCATAAGTCTACGTTGTTTGTAATAATATGTTTCTGGTGGAGCACTGCCTGTATATTTATTTTGTCGTAATTTTGCGTCCCAAATTTCAGTAGTTTCCTTAGCGCCAAAAGTATCTTTGATTGCCTTTTCAATTTTTGACCAAGCAATTTGAACTTTATCTACATCTACCCCTAGAGCTGTAGCCTGATCTGACAAGTATGATAACCACCAATCTCTTGCACCATCCTCTAGATAGAGTGGTAACTGCAATTGTTTAGTGGCATCATCCCATGCATGTTGGTTAGCTGTTGCTTTAAATCTTTCTAGAAATTGTTCTGGCGATGTATTACCAAGAAACATTTGGCTTGGGCTCGGTGGTGTGTATACTGTAAAGTGTGCCATGACTTTAGGAATTGGAGGGGGAGTTGGTGGAGCCGTTTTTGAAGGAATATCGTGAGACCAATCGGTCTCTAAATCTTCGAAATCGACAAATCCGTGTAAATCAAAATACTCGTTAAATGGATCGTAGAATGGATTTTGTTTAGCGATTCGAGACTGTCTTAGGATGCGATACGCACTAGATCTTCTATATAAATATGGGTCAGTTCTAGATCGAAATTTAACCCTACCAAAGTGTGTACTACCGTGTTCACTATCTG
The DNA here is from genome assembly GCA_034696425.1 of Isotoma viridis. Classification (NCBI taxonomy): domain Eukaryota; kingdom Metazoa; phylum Arthropoda; class Collembola; order Entomobryomorpha; family Isotomidae; genus Isotoma; species Isotoma viridis. The sequence goes on from JAQGAA010003988.1 coordinate 8,428, forward strand.
TCTTAGCGTCAAAGAAAGTTTCACTATCACTAGTTTTATTACTATGTAAGGAATGTCTATCCTCGTCGTCGGAATGAGTTTGTATCTGATCGTCGCCTACGTTACGATATCTATCTTGTTCAGCTTGACGATCTAAAAATGCTTGTCTATATCTTGCTAATTTTTCTGCCTCTCTATATTTTTGTAATTGTTCTTCGGCAGTTTCTTGTGTATGTTCTACTTTATGTTCTAAATGTGTGTCAGTTTCTCTTGGTGGTGATGTGTCTAATATGATATCAGGTTGTATATGTCTATTAAAAAGAACGCCTGTGTAAGGAAATACTAAGTTTTCTACGCTTGAAGTGGCTTCTGGTGCAGTAGGTTGAATTTCTAATTGAGCAATAGGTTGTACAATAGAATCAACTTTAGGTGGTGTGGTTAAATTAATTAATGGGTCTGGACTATTTTCTGATTTTTGCTGTGTATCTCGTGTAGGAGAAAATCTTGGGTTTGAGTGGTCTGATGCGCTAGATTCTGATTCAGAGTCTATTATCTTATTTGGAATTCGATGTTCATGAAAACTAACTCTAGTCTGCCCTGAAGAATTACCTGGTTCAGGCTGAGTTGATGAAACAATAGGTTCTGACTTAACTGGTGTTCTTTGGATTATTCTAGATCTATTAAAATTTTGAGGACCATCAGCAAATGCTACAACGGGTTGTGGTTCTTGTGGATTTGTTTCTAAATTTTGTGGATTGTCTACTATGGGATCTTTTGTGCTTGTGTCGCTACTAATTTCACTATCCTCTTCACTTGATGATGTCTTTTCAAAATTCTCTTGTATAACTTCTACTTCATTAACTACTGGATTAGAAATTGGAATATTTTCAGATTCAGTTTGAGAGTGTATAGGTTCTGTAGGATTGATATTCTGTACTTGTCCTAAGGATTGACTAATAACCTTTATTTCTTGTTCTAACTGTTCTAGGTGTTTCTTTCTTTCTTCTGATTCGTCTGTAACTATAGGTGGATAAAATGGCGTAGATTTACTAGGTTCTGGTGATCTAGTTACTCTTGATGATCTACGGAAAGCTTTTCGTTCGTATTCTTGATAAGCTAATATATGACTTGTACTACCTATAGATTCTTCGGAGCAAAAGTATGGTATTTTTGCTGGATTGTCTACTGTTTCATTAGGTTCATCTGTATTAGTATCACGTTTTCGTTTATCCCTAGATCTATCCTCTTCTTGATTAGAATTAGGATCTACAACAATACTACCAACGGAAGATTGGGTGGAAACTATATTCGAATCAATAACACTAGGATGAACGAAACTAGATGGAATGGAAACTACAGTATCAACGGATGAAGTAACAACAGCGGGGACAATAGGAATGGAGGTTGTATGTGGGGTAGACGAAATCGGAATTTGAACAGTGGAAGTAGGAGTGTGAACTTCTCGTGAAGTATGAGGTATACCAACAATTGGTGAAAATGGAGGAATAGGAAATCGATGAGGGTGAACGATAGGAGGAGCACTCTGCGGACGCGGAGTGGAATGTAAATGTGGACGCACTAAAATAGGATTCGGAATGGGTGGACGGGTAGAACGATGAACATTAGATTCTGAACTACGCCTAGGTCGTAAAGAATTAGCCTCGTCTGCCTCAAGTAACCTAAGTGCCTCTTG
>JAQGAA010003989.1:0-10098 GCA_034696425.1 Isotoma viridis
AAATCTTAACCTTACTCAACCGGATTTTGGGCTTAGAGCAGGTAGGGAATTTTAGTATTTCGAAGAAACCTATTTTTATTACAACTGCAGTTGAATTTACTTTGAAATGCAGACATTAGAAATTCCCAGTTGTAAAATATACATTAATCATATCCAAGTAATCCCAGACCCGTTTGATTGGGATTAATACATTTTTTTTAGTTTTGACACAAGTCACCGGCCTCTAAAGAAGATATTTTTTGTCTTTCCACTCAGATTCATTAAGTTATGTTGGCGTATGGCATAAAACACAATAAACTTGAATTTTGAGTGATGAATCGGCATTTTTAAAGAATAACAACTAGCACAAAAACAACTCAATTAGGCTGAATCTACAAATCTACAATTGTTTGAACCGTGTGTTATTCATTGGTACAAATAACAGGTCACAAAAAACAATACTTTTATCAAGTTACAGTTTTGATATTAATTGATGTTTCATGTAATTCACGTTTCGAAAATAAAGTTCTGAAAAACAATAACTTTTTATTAAAATTTGAACATCAAACATTACTTACTTAACTGCTTGGAAAACCCTATGGGGTTTATGATTTATGGTTATTGTTTATAAAAGCTTTTTCCTATGATGAAGGGATTAAGTGTATTATCATCATACTTTATTAGGAAAAAATATTTTATGAATTCAAGTTCATTTCTCTGAATGTTATCTTAGCTAAAATTTGCATACACGCAGATCACAAAAGTTACATCGTACTACTTTTAATAATATTGTCTCTTGTAAATTTCAACTAAAACGGTCGTTCGTGTAAACTGACGTAAATTTGTTAAAATTTGTTAAAAAATGAAATAACTTTATAAAAAGTTAAGGTTTCCGTGTCGTGTGAAAATGTTTGAGAGAGCATTTAGTAGGATAGGATGATAGGAGCCAAGTTTGTCAAAAATGCATGACGCGACAAAATAGACGCCTTGAACTTGTCCGCGTCATTATGTTTAGGATTTACATTTGTTACAATACAATTAAAGAGATAATTACTGTAATAATTCAAAGGATTAAAAACTATTAAATGTTGGATATGATGGGTATGATGCACACATGAGTAATTATTATTCCCACCTGCCTTTTATTCACGATTTTGCATGCAAAGTAGTTCAGGTGATTCTAATCCGTTTTAATTTGTTACGAGATAGAGATATTTTTCCTCTAAAAATTAAAATCTTTTGCGATTCTGTTTTATTAATTTACATCCGTTATATCAATGATGGAAATACTTTTATGTAGAATTTAATTAACTTTGACATTTGCCCTTGGTGTTCGAATTAAGGGGATTTAGTTAAAAGATGTTTTTGGACTTTACTTGGTGTGCCTACGTGATTCAAATGTTTATTTTAGGCTTTGAGTAATGAAACTTTGGATGCAGGATGAATCATACAAGTTTAAATGTGACGTTGACGTTGTTTAAGACGGTTGTGAGGGTCATGTACAAACAAATAACAAAATAAGGTCTTATCCTATTATTTTTTGGAGATTTTGTTGACTTATCGTTAGAAAAAGGCTTCCTTCCGGTATTCTCTGGCTATAAGTTTATGTGGGGTAATAATAATGGATGATAATTAGTATTCGCATTTTACGTACGTGTGTGTGTGTTGCGTATGTTTCAGGGTAATTATTAAGCTAGACTGATGTTGTAGGTTTTTGTGCAAAAAACGCTTCCATGTTAGACAATTTGATTTTTTCCTATTTGCTTGAGCCAGCAGCAGATTAAAATTACAGCAGGATAAGAATTCAGAGTTGTACAAAGTTGAGGAAATTGCAAAATACAGATATTATTATGAATCTCAAGGCTTCAAAAGCTTAGTTTTAGTTAAAAAAATCTGTCTGGCGAATTCTGGCTGAGTTATTAGTTAAACTGGACATTTACCGATGATTAAGGAAGGATATTAAATAGAACATAAATTATATTAAAGAGTTTTTTCTGTTGTAAATGTAATCTAATTTTTTGCTTTAAAATTGTGTTTCAGTCGTATACTTATTAGTAAAGTCATTTTAATATTATATAAGTGTTTTTACACATCATGTTTATTGCAAACTTTTGAAAAAGATGTTAAATTTCAGTATGGAAGTATAATCTAAATGAGGGCAGAATAAACGAAGTGTTTCGTGACAGACAATTTACTCAAGTTTTGATTCGTGACACTGGATAATTATTTTATTTCGTTAGTCTCTCCAGAAATCACATTTTTATGATTATTTGTAAATTTGTACCTAGCATAAAGGTTTTTAAAGTTTTGCTAATATTAGAAGCTTCAATTCGTGGTATTATTGGGATGACGAAACAAAGTGCAAAATTTAAGTGCGAGTGTACTGAAATAGAAGGAAATAAAATTAGCAAAGTAAATAAGGTTTTTTTAATAAACACACAAACTTCCAAGCAATTGGAATTTTGGAATTATAGCAAGTTCCATAATTGCCCAATCTTGTATGAATAAATTTGTAAATAAATATACACAAATATGAGTAAAATATCTGCAAAAACAAATACGACTGGTAATTATTCTCCTATAATTCCAATATCTAGTTTACCTCAAAACTTAACCGCAAATGGTTTGTCTGTGGATTTTCCGGAATAAATATTAAAACTAAAAATGTTTCTGTTTCTAAATTCCATTTGGGTTAAAGTACTCTTGCATCATTGTGTGATTTTGTTATTATGGCACAAGAATGAATGAAAATGCATTACATTTTAGGAATTAACTGCATTTTTGAGGAGTTAATTAACTGAAACTTGCTTAATTTTAAGTGCAAGTTCAACTCTTCCTGTCTCTAATGAGAGTTTCTTGTTAACTTCGCATTTGCTAACGTGGGGAAGTTTTTAAGGGGGCTTAATAAGTTTTATTTTTCTATCGTAAATGATGAATTTCAATATGACAACGTGTTTTCGAATTTATAATCCCTTGGGAAATTAAAGTTTCTGGAAATTTAGAAATAATTAGTGTAACAGTTATTAATTCTTTTGCAAATAGAGTTTCTCGTTAATTAACTGTTTAAACAGATTTATGTATGTAAATTAAAAGAAGAGTTTTGCATGGTTTATTTATTTAGCTAATTTTAATTCAAAGTTCAGAATAATTTTGCAAACAGATTTACATAGCAATTTATTTAGGTTACTGAAATCTATCTAAGTACTTTAGTTCCAGGCAAAATCACAAAAGTTTAAAGAATTACAACTTCTTGTATTCAGTGTCAATCTATATTTTTATTAATGAGTTAGATCATTCATGTCAACTTCATATCAGGTTACGTTCAAGAACTCTTCAGATCATTTTTTACATCTTGTAACTGTTCATACATTTAGATATTATACTAATAATATTGTACATTAATAAAGTATTTTTAAATTTATTTTAAATTTACAACACTCAGATATCACTATTCTCGACTCTAGACCAAGCAGCACAGTTTTTTGCCATTTATTGACCATAAACTCACAGCAGATTGTCAAAGAACTTGTCAGGTCACCTTCTTCACTGTCTCTCTCTCTTAATTAATAAATTATTAAGCTATTTTTCTAATAAAAGCTAAATATTTTTCAATTTTTTTGCATTATGTTTTCATAAATTGTTAATTATTTTAATATTTCTAGGTAATTACAGGTAAAGTGCATAAGAAAGAATATCTGTGTATCTAGTAAGTAGTAGGCATCTAATAGTTTAATTTTGAAACTGCCTATGACAAATGGACACTGCTGCTCTGATATGTATTTATGTGTAGCGTTGTTGCATTTAATAGCTTTGCTAATTTTTTGGCAGGTTTGTGCAAATTGTACGTTTTGATTGATGCGAGTGAACATTTAAACTTTACTAATTATTAGGCTAACTAGATTTTTAATGCGGTTACAACTTTCTTTTGAAATCTAAGAACACTTAAAATGTTTTAAGAGATTTTACTGCATAGTTTTTATATTTAGTATTGCTTTCAAGAGTTTTTTTAAAAGTGAGAAGGTCAAAGTTTAATAAAATGCTGAGTGCTGTGGTTGTATTACATTCAGTTAGAAGTTATATATACAGATTTTTAAAGTATTTTGAATGTGCAGATAGACACAAAGAGTATCTTGAATTTGTACACGAAGAGAGAATATTTAAAGAGTAATTTTTTTAAAGTAATTTATTTCTGAAAATAGTTTAACTTCATCCCTATCGTCATCATTGATGCTCCCACTGCTCTGTTTTAGAGTTGAAAAGGTCAGAGTGCATTAAGACAATTATTATATAAGATTTAAAGAACATAAAATATTGCAGGTTTAATTAAACCCTATCTTCCATGTGGAGAGTTGGTTTGTTTTCATATCTTTTGAATTCATTGAGTTGCTTATCCGTATCTGATCAAGTCATCTGTTCGTATTTCGTTTTTTGCAACAAGTTGGCCAAACATGCTGTAAGAAGAACTCCGAATAGCTGGAAAAAAGCCAGGGCCAGGGCTGAAGCTGCCATTATACCGAGTTTTTTTTGGAGAAAGTTAGTCACCATTGAATAGCATCCCTGTAGGGAATGATATGGATATATGGAATAAATAGATGTTATTTAATTAATTAATTAAAAGATTGATTAAGAAAATCCAATAATGCTTTAATGAGATATTCTTACAGTGTTGTAAATCATCACGGGGTTTTTAGTGTCACAACTCATATTCGTCTTGCAGCAAGATCCAGGTATTTTTCCGTAGGGCGTCTGGTACCAATCCATGTATCCATCGATTCCACAGCAATGAAGCTTTTTTAATAATAAAGAACATTGTGACATTTATTTATCTTTCTGAGAAGCTCAATTTCAAATACAATGTAAATGGACCTTGTGAGCAATCTCACGTTTCTTTTGTCCAAACTACAAGTTTTTTATCATAGTTTACTCTCCCTCACGGATCATATATTTTTTATTAAATTGCTTTTTGATAAAACTCTGTGTATGTATGGGGAAGAAAGATGTAATGGGATAAAGTGTGCATTTTCTTCAAGGCTTTATCTTTGAAAGAAGAATGTTTGGCTATAGTTATTGTATAAAATGTTCCAGGAAAAGTAAACTCGTGACGCAAAGAAAGATTAAATGTAAGCTTACGTGGAATTGTAAAGAATTGATTGCAGAAGTTCGGGAATGGTCCAAGTTGTAAACTCCCAGAGATGTGTTTAGTCCTTTTTGAAAAGAGCTTCGAAGTTTTGATCGATAAGCATAGCCAGAGATACATGCACTCACTTCAATAACGAACACAATTGCCAGAAATGCTGCATACTGGAACAAGAACAAGAAGAATTATATTATAGAAAAGTTTTCTGGACAATGCAATTACATAATGGTATTTGATTAGGGTAAAACTCTCGTAGATTCAGAATTCCACAAGAATGCTTTTGGATTTTGGATGGGATTTTGTTACACGATTTATATGCGTTTTTGGAAAGAATGCTATCGTTAGTATATTTTTCGCTGATTTAAGTCTTCCCATAAAGAGTTACTCCGGTAGATCTCCAGGTTTCAGAAGATAAATTAGAGCAAAAGGCATATTTCTGGAGAGTTTCTTTGAATGTTGAATTATGGGATCTGCGTTCATGCTTAAAATTGGGTGAAATGTAATTTTCTATCTGTGTCATTAGGAATTTCAGGGAGGATGTTGGAACAATAAATTCCTAAAGGCTGTGACAGAAGAACTAATGCCATTCTAATTTTATAAGGATACTAAATTAGAACAAAGTGGATCAAATTTATCTGGAAGAAGAAATATCTTTTTGTAACAAAAGCCATCAGGAGATAACATAATGTCCTGGAAGAAAGGAGAAAAGTTGTGGAGGAAATCTCTGGGAAAAAATTACCTGGAGAAAAAGTTTTTATCATTTGTGTGTGTGATTTTATTTACAACAGTTGTTTCAGTATCTGGAAAGGAGCATCCAGTAGGAGCAGTAATCCAATATCATCTTTCTAAATTAGGCGTCTCTAATCTAACAAGTAACATTGTTAGAAAGCACTCAAGGGAGGTTTGCGTGCTAAATAACAACTTTCTTAAGAAAGAACAAGCAAACACTACTGGATTGTTATCCAGAGTGGGTACAGCAGGATTGTAGCCAAAAGTAATAAACACTCCAAGTATTATTGTGTATTTAGTTGGAGGAGCAGCAGCATGTAATCAATTTAGAACTGTTAGGACTAATGAGATATAATATTTACACACACTTACAATATAAAGAAGAATAGGTTGTTCCTTAATGGTACAACAACATGCCAAAGTTGCCAGGAAAAGGATGAGGATTCCGGTTCCAACGAGAACGTACGGTGCTGTTGCTGAGAAGTCCGGAGACAACTCCATGTACTTGTGTAACTCCACATGGAGCCAGACTCCCAGAACTAAAAGAAGAATCCCGGATAGCTGGAAACATTTTTAGAATTTGAGCTCTTTTAATAAGTAACACTACCCGGGTATTTGTGTTTCTTAAAGAGTAATATAAATAAGGGTCGAAGGTGATTTAAATAAGAAGATGTGCTTAAGGATATTTGGAACAATTAGGATGACAAAGGGTTTATAGGAAGAATTTAGAGGAATTTTTGAAGCTTAATTTAGGTTGTAGTGTATCAATTCTTAGTAGGTTGGGTTCGGAGGAGAAAGCGTGTGGCTAAGACTTGGGGTAATAAATCACTAGATTGTAACTTTCTTTGTGTGTACTTTCTCTAAGTTGTAATAAATGTCCTCTTCGTGTGGAAGGACTGGCGACTAGCTTTAATGTCTTAGAGAAGGGGATTTTATATGTGTTACAGATCTTGCTTTGTGATTTGTATTACCTTTGGTAGTATAGCAAAGTGTAAGGTTATACGTTTTATCCGGGACGATTTACATTTTGATTTAAATGTCACGTTTTTTTCATTTAATAGTGTAATGCATAGTGAAATAAAAGTTTAAGTTTTGGTGTTAGCTTTTAATTGTTTTTTTCTGTTAAGAAATCGTCAGTTTAGTGATCTTAAAGTAATTTGGTATTATCACTGAATACATAATTTTCTTCTTAGCTCAAAAATTAAACAAAATTAATATGTAGTAAACAGTACAATTACAAAAATCTTTTAAATCTATTGATTCTGTTCAACAATAAGAAATTGACAAGCATAGGAAACTATATTTTAAAATTTTTTCAAAGGATGAGATAGCATTTAAGAGAAATGTGTTTTTTATTTGGGGGGGGGGCGTGTCTTAATTTTAGGAAACTCATTGTTAATGATAATGGTATTTTAATGGTTACTTTTTGACAAGAAAAAACAGTTATAACAATTGCATTCTTTTTTAATAATACAAAACTACAATTGTTGATAAATTTATTTAATTTGAATAATAGTTTTGAAGTAGTCTTGCAACATTTGAATGGTAGCTGAGCTCAATGTAAAAAAATAGACATAGCCTAAAGAAACTTATTACTATGTAATCGGGCCGTATCCTACTTTTACTCCGAATACAAATAGAATTTCCTATTCTCGTGTATCCTTTCCCCTTATTCTAAGGACCCTTAGCGTCGTACTTTTTGTATACGCAATAAGTTAATAGCATATAACAACATACAAAATAGGATGTTATACATACAGAAGCCTATTCATCTTTTTAAAAAAGAGGAACAATAGAGCTCTGACTACAAGGACTCCCTATACCACGGAAATAAATGGGTTTCCTCGAGGAATATCTTTAAGCTTATGAGATTAACTTGGCTTTTTCTTGTCTGTCAAGAAGAGCAAGGAGAGGGAGAGAGACTTCCGAGGACAAAATGCTTCGTGAGAGTGAAAGTACTTTCTCTTATGTACTTTCTCTCCTATAGCTCCTTTCTCTTATATTATAATATTTTTTTATTCTTTAAGGACGTAGTGAAAGTAAAGGACTCACTAGGCTGAACAACTTTGACTAAAAAACTAGAAAAAAAGTAAATTTTTACAAAAAATAAACTCCAAAGTTATCATTTTTCTTGGCTCTTCGTGCAATAATATTAATAATGTAATTCATAAGTTTTTAACATAACATCAACTTTTAGTATGGAAAAGTGTAACATGCAAAAAGGAAATGAACTATGGAAAGAGTAGAGATAACTTTTTAATAAATTTGCCCACTCTCTATCCATTATTCATTTTTATTTGGATGATACAACCGGAACTTTTCTTTGGCTGTGGAAATTCTTGTATCTTATTTCTAACTCGATCTGTAAGTTTGTTAGGAGATTAGGCAAAGGGAATATGAGATATCAAGTTAAAATTTAACAAGAGTTGAAGCATGTAATAGTTTCGGAGTTGCTTTAAGAGAAATAATGTTATTAGACTTTTACAAATGTGTGGAAAAACTACTCCACTGAAGTTGCTGGAAGAAGTAGTTCTGACAAGGGACAAGGTAGAATGTTCTCAATTTTAGTTTTTTGTAGGGTATTAGTGGAAACTTTCGATCTAGGGTTTTTTTGTGAAAGGTTTTGGATTGGGTTGGAAGTTTCTTTAGAAGGTTTTTTTGTCAAGTTGACTTTTTCAGTGTTTCCGTTTTGTCATGTCAGGAGAAAAGTTTGTTTGGAGTCGATATAGGAAAAATTCAGGAAATAAAATAAAATGATTGATAATGATAGGTGTGATAGGTGAAAATGGTTAATAGCAAATACTTGCCAAGATTTCCAAAGAATGAATAAGGTTAAGTGACTTATTTACAGTTTTAGTTAAATATTAAGTTAATTGATGATAAATTAAATGTTAAAATGAATTCTGCGATTTATAATTTTGGTTTGGCTTAGTATTTTTAGATTTATTATTTTCTACGTAGTTAAAATAAATGAATGTAATTTTTACTGGGTAATTTGATAATAATTAATTAAAGGATTATTCATCTCAGATTACTTACCCAGAAGATGACATTGAATATCATTAACAATGTTTTCATGCATGTTAAAGCTGCAACTGTTTGTAGGCTCCGCATCCTAATTAAGTAATAATGAACTTCGTATTAAATTTCCATACTTTCTATCATTATCTATTACAGGTATGCATTACTAACTACACAAAAATGTGTTATCATTATCCATAATCAAATTACAAATGTGAATAGAATTTAATGGATGCTATTTACAGGCATTTATTCTTATGAGATGCGAAAATAGAGCAATCATTCATATAATAAACTTGATTACATTTAATAGTTAGCCGATTTATGCAGGCTATATAATTTTACTATTGGATAAAAAATAAGCTTTAATGAATTCATTTTGCCTCACCTGACAGGAAATTACACCGGAACCCAATTTATTACGATTCGGAAAGAGTGAAACGATTGTCCTTGATTGTGTATGATTTCTCTATACCAAATCCAATCTTCTTTCACTGCCACGGCCTAAGCTAAAAATAAATAAAAAAAATAATTTATTTTATGCATAAAGATCTTTCCTTGGTTCATTAATCAGAAACTTAATAGACATTGATTAAAAACGAGAACATTGTTGTGCAAATTTGTATAAGCAAGTAGGATAAATACAATAAATACAAATCAAGCTTGTTTCTTGTTTCCAAACAGGAAGAACTTGTATTTGTAATTGGACATCAATAAAAAACTGACTTATAGTAATAAAATAAACAAAGTCCACAAAACAAAAGCCACTTTACCTTATCCCAGAAGATCCATTCTTCAATTGGGGGAATCTAGACAAACACACTCTTGTAGGTGCTTTCACTAGTTACTAACAAGAAAAGAAAGGTACTTTCTCCGGTGAAAGCTTTCTCTCAAAAGACTAAAGTATAGTAACTTCTAGGAAGGACGAAGTACGAACTAACACTGAACAAGATGTTTCACCGGAGGGATTTTGTTATCAGAGAGTAAAAGTGCCTGGAGTTTTCTCTCCAAACAGGGAGAATGCGATCATCATCAGAGACAGAGCTCAAAGAATCCAACCAAAAGATCGGCAATAGACTAAAGGCCACACACACACACGAGAGAGAGATGAGAAGTCCAATCCAATTTCAATCTCTGGCAGAATCAGGCTTTTATATGAGAAAAGTGCATAGAAAGCTTATTTCGTAGTAGTAGTTGTTCCGTTCCTACTAGTCTTATGCATAAGTTACACT
>JAQGAA010003990.1:0-10098 GCA_034696425.1 Isotoma viridis
ACAAACTAGGAATATGCTTACTACCGGAAGTAACTACAAATCATATAAGGTTTTAAGTCAGATTTAGTTTTTCAACAGTACATAGTTGGAATATTCTTCATTTTATCTTCTTTGAATGATGTTTAAGAAATTCGAGTCCATTTTTAATTTAAACTAGAAACTCATATTCACATTGTCACATCAAGAGTTCTAAGTTACTTGGGAGTGTAATAGGAAAAGAGTATAATCAGATTTATTCGTAATAGTAAATTGTAACCTTGCCAAAATTCTCATTTTACATACAAACCCGATCCATTTTATGGCTTTACATTTCAAATTTTATTACCTTTAATGAAGTACCAAGTATTATTAACCTATAACGACCAGTCCTGAAAATTGTTAGTGAAAGCATGGGGAAAATTTAGTAATTATTTACCCACAAAACATATTAAACTATATATACATCCAAATATAATCACAAGTATTTTAAGCAACGGAGTAGTAGCATGATATAATTTAATTCCATGATACACTGTCTACGTGAACTTTCGTAATCAGCAAAATAACTATTTAATTCCAAAACACACAAACAGGAAGACGGGTCATAATTAAAGGAACATTTGGATGCCGCTATTTCCAGGAGTCTACATGATGTGTATGTGTGTATAACAATAATGAGAAAATAAATTCGGAAACTTTATTCATAAATAATTACATACATACATATTATATTTACCCAATGTAGAAAACACATGCATGTACAAAGTACAATTCCAAATTTAGCATAATATATAAGTGAAGTCTGAATGGGCAATTAAAGTAACGGAGTAAGCTATATGGACTCTTTTAGGTCTAACTCGTACACTCAGATGAGTGTACAACTTATATCGTTGAAAGTTGGATTATGTTATTTTTTCCATTACTTTTATTTTAGTTCTTCTTGGATAGTTTAGAATTCTAAATATACGTAGTTCATACTTTCATAATGGGATTGTTGGGAACGAGAAGGAATCCCTGTTTTGCATCGTAATTTCATAATGCTTAGTCTTCGGGATGATGAGAACGATACGAGAGGAGTTAGTATGATTATCTTTACTTTTCTATCTCCTTAAGTATCATACTTTCGTATCTTTAAAAATTCTATTGCTTTCTATCCTATATCAGTATAAAAGATACAAGTATTTAGGCAGCTTAAAAACAGATACGAATTAACAAAAATTTTACATGCTGAAAAAGGATTTTGCCTTTTACGCAGTTTTTTGTTCGGGGAAAGTTATTCCACAGTTTAGTCACGGTTTCTTTCTAGTTAACCTTGTTAACAAAATGTTTAAGATTCTAGGTTGTGATCGAACTGGTAGGAAAAGGGAGAGCTTTTACTTTTAAATTAAGGTCACTATTAATTTTTGCTTGTAATGTTGTACTGACTACTCACTATTTCTATTTCGTGCTTTGCTTTGCTAACTAAATGAAATAAAATGTTGATGATATGATAGTCGTGGCGTTACAAATTAAATTTTCCTTAAAATTCCACGTTGTATGTACCCTTTGGTATAACCGTAAGTAGAAATTTAAGTAAAACCAAAGTACTATTATTAAATTAACATAAAATATAAAACGCCCAAACCATGTCTCGGTGCACCGAAAGTACTTCACTTAACAAATTATATGAAAGCAGTGGTGGCTTTTGTAATTTGAGAAAGTAGTCTCAGAGGATTCTAGTCAGGTTGTTGGGTTTGAAAGTGATAGGCCATGTTTATAAACTACTGTTGAAGGTAACGAGGGGACTTGAGCATAAAAAGTTAAAATACATATTGCAAGAAGAGGTTAAGATGGAAAGATGGAATAGACATATATATCAGTGTGAATTTGTAGACCAAAACAATTAAATTATCTGGTAATTAACTCAACTTCAATTAAATCTCAGTCCTATATTTTATCCAATGTTTTATGTGTCTTAGTTAAGCTAATATTATGTTGGTTGCGCTTGGTAGACATTTCCAGCCACGTTACTTTACCACGGGTTGCTACCTTCTTTGATTGATTTGGTTAGATACTAATTAACTTTGAAGGGTTGATTCTCATGTACTGAGAAATGCTAACGAAGTTATTTTATTACAGTACATTCTACTATGTATTTAGTTATCTGCCTTAATTTGATATCCACGACGTCACGTGTGTTTGCTTCCGATGATTAATGCATTCATTGATCTGTAGCCAAATATATACAGCAGAAGAGTAAGAGTTATTTCGGTGGCTAATCAAAATCATACACGCAAGCACCATATGCTTACATGAGTTTGAATGATTAATTTGGATGATACTTGCACTTGGTAAACAATCAATTGACTAAACAATGACATCATAACAAGAAGAGACAAGGGGTGCTATTGGTATAAAATTACACAGCTGTAGTTTCATCCTTGTGCTATGTTCATACATCATTGAAGATTTTGGAGAACACTCTCAAATATAGCCTGTGTTACTAGTCGTATCAAGAAGACTTTGTAAATCTCGCAGTTTGACATTTCAAGAATCTGGATTCTGCTCTAGATGTTAGATGAAGAAATTGGAACAAAAAGTAATTCAATCGGTTAGGGTTATTGGAATTCCCTAATTGAATGATTTTACACGACCCCGAGTACAGGGAATGTATACACAATAATATCAAATCTCAGCCCAAAAGTAATCTATCTATTGGACTCCAATCGAAAAATCTAATTATATATACAACAGAGACTAGTACTTCTATTATACACACAGCCCAATGTCCTGCATCCTTGTCCTCTTTTTCAGCCTTATTTTTAATCCCCCACGTCACATAGTCACACTTACTAGAACAACTAGGTATCAGTGGAAGAGGGAATGGTATAATCAGTTGGTAGTGGACTTTTTTGCCAATTTAATTTGTTAGGTATTTAGAATGGTATAGAGTGTTTGTTTGCAGTCCAATTGATGAAAACTTCGGTGCCAAGCTGTCCACCATGCTTTAGTTTCCCCTATCTAGAGTTGATGTAAAACAGCGTTAATTGCAAGCGTGATAGTGTGAATGGACACCTCACTCAAAAAGAGTGAAATAAGATATGCCTTTGTATGTGCTCAGAAACAATATTGAATTGAATGTACTTTCCCTCAGAGGTTAAATCCTATGGACATATCTAGTTTCAATTGATGATAAAACCTCTTCCGCAGTAATTGACCCGTATACACTTTACTTGAATGGTTTAGGTTGGGAAATCCCTGTGTGACTAACCACGAGAATCTGGTATGGACATAAGCAAAAGAGTTGAATCAAACCTGCTAACTTTACAAATTCAACAAAAACTTTTCCCATTATTATTACCAAAATTAGCTAACGAAATGAGATTTCTTTCATTCCCTTTCACTTTCTACTTTCACTCCAAAGCCTAAAGCAGCCGGATTACATTTTTTTCTATCTTTTATTTGCAATAAAAATTACATAATACTACCATTCTCGGTAGTTACTCCTCGTTTGGGAATTCTTTAGGTCTATGTCACTCTGTGTCATAAGATAATTTATATCATGCAATGATGACTACTACTTACTATGACATAATGGAATGTGATTTAGAAGCAAATATTCCTTGCGAATAATATTACTCCTCTAGAAAAAACTCACAAAGAAAGGTTCCTTCTAGTATTTTATGATTTTATATTTCCTTTACACGCTCTCGTGATCAAAGCTCGTAAGGAATTTGATATTTGCATAAAGTGAAATTATACACGTAGAAGAATCACAATGAAGGCAAGCATCCGAGTTAGAAAAGAAAGAAAGAAATAAATTGCTTAGCAGAATAGAATAATGCATCATATATTGGAGTAATGCATAATAATATATTATTAATATTATTCAGCACTCCTTTTTGTTAGGGTGGGTTGGGTTGAGTTGGATGCCACTATATATCGTATTGAATTGCTTACATGAACTAGTTTCATGTCAAGGCATGGCTTTTGTGTCCGACAGTTGAAAAATGATTTGTGGGTACAGCCAATCATTCTAGTCAGACTAGAGAGTAGGCCTTTTATAATAGACTATGGGAGAAAGCAAGCTTTTCTTTCAACTTTCTTTAGCTTAAGAGAAAGTGAAACTTCATATTCATATAAACTATATATAAACTATAAGAGAACTTTCTTGGGTTTTACTAGAAAAATATGACTACTCTGTTAGTGGTGTTAGTTCATCCTAGATTGAATTATTATCATCCATCCTCATTCACAATTGAGTAGTATCTTTTAAACAATGTCTTTCATTGGAACCATTATTAACTAAAGTGCATAGTATATATATTTTACCATGTCTGGTAGTGGTAACATAAAGCTTTTGCTGAATATAATTGCTGGTATTCATTTCCTGTATTGTTACTTTGGTTCCTTTGCATTGCATTGCTTTCATGAAGCACGAGGAGGGGCTGGTGACTGGCCTTGACTGGTTGATTCATTGCCAACCTAATTAGGCAGATTTTAGGTACCCGAACCTCATAGACTAAAGAATATAATTCTTTAGTCTATGCCCGAACCTACATGCCAGTCACAACTTGTAGAGAATTATTCCTACATTCCATATTTCATACATAGTTCCGGATGTGAACTATTAAATCTTGAATTGTATCATTCTGTTAACAAAATGTGTTTACAAGAAAGTAACACAAAGCTGAGGGATTTAAATTTAACTTTGTATAAGCCAATTAGTTATGTTTTTGTATGACATGAAGCATTAAATCATTTCCTTTTAATGAGATTGACTAAAATAGAATTACTCGGATGGTGTTATCAACTTACTGTTGGATAAACAATTTTGAATCTATCGCTGGTCCATGCATATCTCTTCACCTTCAGCAAATTGACTTTCTACAGGCAGGTAGACGTCTAAAGTAAAAACATGGTAAAATATAATAACAATAGTTGAGACCATGGGATTTAAGTTCAACTGCGTCATACTATGTATGGAGAAGGTTTTAAGAATTGTCTTTGATCTTTTCACTTAAAGTTTTAAATTAGTTACGTCAAACAGTATTACCTATTGTAAAGTGTTGTTGCTTGTATAATTTAACGTTCTCATAGTTGAGAGAGTTATGTACATATATATATACAATTATAATGGTGCATTTAGTATTTAGTATTTAAGGAAAGTGAGATTAGATTTTGTTTGTTGTATAAGAGTAGATGATTTTCCATGTATTAATTGTCATATCAAAGATGAAGGCTGCACAGATAAATTTGAAGGGCTTTAGGAAAAATTCAGCAATTCCTACAAAAAGTGTCATAACTTTATGCAAAACAGGGATCTTAATTTATATACGAGGTTGGAAAGCTTTCACCTTCAAAGGATTTTATCACAGTTTTATGTATGACACACATAAGTGCCTTAGGTTTACTTTGACCTAGACTACATTCAAAATGGAAAACTTGCATTTCTTTCAAAAGTACATCCTAAGGCTTTTGATGTGATATTTAAAAGTATCTTGAGGACTTTCGGCTGAAATGTAAAAGTATTCTAAGGACTTTGTATGTGATAAAAGGTAAAACATGTAAATAGCTTTTTGAGAAGTAAGCTCTTTATAGAACTTGGTAAATTTTACCTCAACTTTTTTCACACACTCGACAGTCAACACGACATACATAGGTACTCGACTACTTGTCTCTGGTCAGTTGTTAAGGTGAAAGTTACAACTTTTCTCTTACTTTCAAAAGAAGCAAGTCGTCGTAACTTGTAATGAGATTTTGGTGTTTGATCTAATGAGGCATGCCAAGCGTGTGGGTCTTTCAACTGATTCAATTTCTTTCCCTTTAATTGAGTTTTACACCTTCTTTACATTTGTTTTACTTTGCCTCTTACACTAGGAAACGACGGCACTCTTGTTTCATAAAATTACTTCGTAGAATATTATTGGCAAGGTGAAGATAGCTGTGGGAGGATAGGTTATATGTACAGAAACCATGTGTTACGGGTTGGTTAGTTCGTAGCTGTAGGACAAATTGAATCTTTTTGGTGTAATTTCTCATCGCTGCTTTTTTAATTTGCTTCATAAGTAGTTTACAAGCATTTCTAACCTTCTGACAGTTACATTTTCTCGTTAACAATTTATGGTGCACATAATCAACTAAATATGCTCAAAATATAACATGCAGAAAGGACCAGAAGGGACCAGAAAGTGATAAACCCTAAATATGCCTAGGATATTCCAAGCATAAAACTCTAAAAACCCTTCTTACAACACCTCATCTTCAATTTTGACTTAACCCAGGGAGACTAAAGATAAGAAAAAGAGATAACAAATTATTTCCACCTTTATATAGCACAAATAGACCAAAAACCCAGTTACTGATTGAAATAAGAAATTGGACCAGAAAATGTTTACTTTCACTAACGAGTACACCGAATTTCTGTGTGTTATGTGGTTGCCATTTCTAGGTCGTATAAAGTAAATTGATTCTGTTTCTGTGAATACATTTTGGCTAGGTAACCACCTTAAGGTGACACCTGTCTTCAGCATGATGTGTAGTATACTTTCACATTATGAACAACAATGTTACATTTACTAATTTTCCTCCGGCGAGGCTAACAATAGTCTTTTTTTCAACTCTTAACAAGACATTTGTCTACGAACGTTTGGGCTATTGAGATAAGAAACTTTAATTCAGTGAGTGTGCTTCGTGTTCGACTATCACTTTTGTATACTTTTACAGTTTATTCCAATTTAGCTCAAGTTCGTGACATTTCTCTTTTCAAGCGGATTTCGGACTTTGTACTTCGCTTTCAAAATTGAGTAACATAAAAATTGGAAAACATATACTAGACTATATACAACTATTATAACACTTTTCCAATACGAAAACACGCCCAACATTCAATTTATAAATAAAGCATTAATTCTTGAGTCTACTATAAGTATATTTATTTATTTACACGCGCTGTACTAGTCAATGCCGTGTTTTTTCTTACAATGCGAAAATGCGATGAAGTCTAGTTTCTTAGTTAGGAAAGGTCATAATGTGAAAGCGTGTTGAATTCATGCAAAGAGTTAGACTTCAAATCCCAAAGGATTTATATTTATTACATAGATATGCAGTCCGGGTACACGAGAAGTATAAAATACTACTATTGTATTTAGTAACTTGTTTACTACAAAAATACATAATCCTCTTTGTATGTCGATTTTGCTAGAATTAATTTCTGTAGATCCCTATAGAATACAATCATTAAGAACGGATAGCAAGCAATACTAAAAATCGACTTTCACAAGTTATGGAATCATCATCGTGATTGTAAATTCCCGTTGGTGATTAAATAGGACAATGAGCTTTAATTTTAATACTTTAAGCTTGTTTTTACTTTTTTGAATATAACATTTTGAGATGGATAATAATTTCATCATTCCAACGAACCCGACCCAATCAAATTACATTTTTGCTTTGAACAGAATTACATTCTATTTTTGTCCCATAAATAAATCCAATAAACAAACAAAATCTTTAAAGTATTCAAAATTTCTGTTTAATAATTTTAATAGATTTAAATACTGTAACACAACTTAATATACAACATAGTTCTTTTTCCTTACCTGCGAAAAAGATTTATATTATAGGACTGCAATGCAAAATGCAATCAACTCTCACTCTCGTCCTTCACCTCAATCCAATGGACAAGAGTGGTTTTATCATCATCACTGATATAATTAATGGAAGTCTGAAATATGTCAAGATGTGGCAATCCGTCTTTCCTTTTCTCATCATGAAAATAGCACGGTTGAGCTATGAAATTAAAACGACTTTCCACTTTCTTGATGATGAAGTACGTCTTGGTCTGAAGTATTATATGATTGTTAATCTCACCAGAATAGGGAGATGAAATGTTTAAGACAGGAAATCTGAAAATGATATTATTATTATTACTATACACCTTACCCCAAAATTGTAGACGTATTCATATAATCGTAAAGTATAAGTGTGTCAAATGCTCATTATTAGAGTCAGGTCCTTTTCAAATGTATAAAACAGTATTTTCAAGTCTAGAAAGCACTAAGATAAAATAAATGAAAGGCTCTTAGAATTTCCAGTCAACTCCAACTATTAGGGGATGTTGAGATGTTGATTATATATTCGCTATTGTAAAATGGGCAAAGAGAAAGTTTTCTCTCTTTTGTGAAGTTAGATGCATTTACTTTGCCTACTGATGCTACTTACGGTGTTAGGGGTTGTGTAAGAATGTTATAAAATGTCTTATTTCGTAATTAGCAAAATCCAATGTGAGATTGTAGTAAAAAATTAAATTCATTCTAAATCATTGAAGACTGAAGTAGCTTATAATATTAAGGAGTTTGTATTTTTTAATGATTTAAACTGGTAATCAGGCTCCTGCTCCTGGCTCATGAACAGTTTCCAGCAACCTGCAAATATAGAGATAGCCTCAACTTATGCTTTACATAAGGTACTAATCAATTGTCACAATTGCCAGCAGTTAGAGTTATCATTGTTACAAATACGGTATTTGTAACAATAGTGGTAGGTATTTGAAATACCTACCACTATGGGTACTACTACCCTTTTCAATTTAGCCATTCTTATCCCCCTCACAACTATCTTTGCACATGTCACTGCATCTAACTGTGGGCAGAACTTTTGTGCCTTGAGAGATTAAAACACACTTGAAATATTATTGCACAGTTTACTGATTGAATTGGTCTACTACACAGTGAATTGCTTTTTACTTGGGATACAGTAAACGTGTACAGCTTAAACGTGTTTTATTCTATCATTGAATCCTAGTATTAGAGGTTTCATTTTAATCTCTTTACAAATTCTGGTGTCCTTGCTGCTTTCATCCACTGATCCAAGTGTAGAAGAAAATCAAAAGCCTTTTGTATTAATAATTGATAAGCCAAAACACCCACAAACCTGCAACCATCCGCTGTAATCCCTAATCTTGCACAACTCTTTCAATAACCACTAACCAGTATCACACACACAACAACACAACAATGAGATTTGGTATCATCAACAAATCCAATACCATAATAACATTGTAGTATTATAGTATTATGCTGGAAGTAGATACAAAATTATAAAGCAATCTGGCTCAAACAAAACCACTGCCGAATTCTAGGTAGTTCTTGCAGGTTGGAAAATTAGATTTCTCTCAGGTCTTATATTATTATACCAAACCAACCTTAATTTACAAATCATACTCCACTCCGTCGTTGCAAAGTAGTTGCAGTAGTAAAGTAAATTATGACCAAGCTCTTCATCCATATTTGATTTAGACACCTTTATCAGCACCAGCATATTCCCCCTTACTTCAAAATTCCAATTCTCTGGTGTCTTATCAATATCTCACCTCTTTGAACCTGCAAACTGCTAAATAAGAAGAGGCATTTGGTTTGAATAAAACATTCAGCTGAACAATGCCAAAATGTTTGAAGGTTATCATTTACATTTATGAAAGTTTATTTAAATCAGGAATCATTGACAATAACGCTCTTTATACATGTATACACAGAAATACACCCTCTGCAATCTTTCATTTAAATTGGCTTTACACAATGCAGACAGTGCAGAGAAGATGATGTCTTTATTCAGTTCATTCCAATTATAAAATCCTTGGTGGTAGCCTTGGTTGTTCAACCCTTTAGTTAGTTGAAGCAATTTGAGAAGGCAAAGACCTAAAATATAAGGAAGTACTAAAAATAGCTTGTAATAGGGAGAAAGGTGACTTTCTTCTGAAAATTCCCCATGTACTTCGACTGAATAATGATGTTTTATAATATAAACATAAAAAACTTCTTAGGACTTTTTGACTTTTGAGTGACTCTCTACAGTTTCTACTTGACATCGTTCTAGCTTGTTGAACCATGGGAAAGAGTAAATTGCTCAATTACTGATATTCAGTGAGTTATAATAAAGGTTTGGTTTTTTGACATCAAATATTTCACTGTATACATATGGTATTTTAAACAAAAAGATTTTAATGATAGTACACCAGTTAAATCAAAGAATCGATAAACATCTTGTTAGGGTCATGAGTTCATTGCTTTTAGTTGTATAATGTTGCCAATTTTGGGGTGAAAGCAAGTGGGAAGTGGAATGTGCTCTGTAATTACTTTA
>JAQGAA010003991.1:0-10098 GCA_034696425.1 Isotoma viridis
GAGTTTTAGTTTTATTTTTCACATATTTAAAATGACCATGCTTTTGCAAAATGCATGATTTTAGTTGTATCAGTTCCATAACATGAGACATTAACACTGTTGGAAGATTCATAATGTGTTAGGTGAATACCAACTTTACTAAGTGAGAACTAATAGTATAAAGTGCTTAGGGGGTGAGAAAGCAAAGTGCATTTCAATTTCCATTTTCTTTTGGCCAAAAGGAATCTTTTATTTATTCATTAAATGCGCAACGAGAAACTTCTTTGATAGCTGCCGACTTAATTATTTACCCATCATCATCATCAACATCTCTTGAATTCAATACCTCTTCAACTTTGATACATCCCCACCATTAGTATTATATAACAGAGGCTATTTACAGTAACTTCGTATTTTCTCTTTCATAAAAAAGTGATATTTAATTTAGCGAAAGACTTTACAAATAATGTAAGTAACAATGCACAGGTTGCACATAATAATGGCTAACTCTTTGGTTGGTTTGGTGGTAAGCGTGTAGATATCAATCAAGGATTTATGCAGTAGTTATATTTGCTTCATGAATTTACCTTTCTGCGGCTTTTACTTACTTATCAGACAGATATCTATCAATTTTTAAGTACCCTGATGTCAGTTTGAAATAAATAAGCAATTGAAAGGATAAAAGTATAGAATCAAAAATACTTCAAGGGGATAGATTTTACTTATTTTGTAGACTCAGTTGTGGTGTGTAAGGTTGGTTACCTAGCTTGAAAGAGCACTTCAGACATGGTGTACTATCTTAAACCGATGATATTTATTAGGTTATGGTGCTAAGGCGTAACGTTCCTTATTTACGGTAAGGATGGCTGTAAATTTCCATTGATGTGGCCCTTTTCATACGAAAGTTCTCTGCTTTCTCCGCTCGATTCTCCAATGTGTGCGGAAGAACATCAATCATTATGTTCATTGAGTTGTGCAAAAACTTCCTTCCATTTTAGTTACATCTCACTTTTCTTAATAACCGTGTTGTATAGTCATAGGTGGGTGTACGTTTTACTTGTAGGCTGTAGCAGCGTGGTTAGCCAAAATGGCCAAAAGCAAGATTATGAATCTTTTGTAGAAAGATCGAGCATATTATAGGAGAATTTCAGGATACACAATGAAACGCTTTCACTTTCTAAGACTCAATCATCATAGGAACTTTCTCCATGCGATTTTAGATTCATGGATAGAGAAAGCAGTTAGACTAATTTAAAGGGAAAGAGAGGAAAAGCAAACAAATTTTCCACAGACAATTCAATAAAATATCTAAATATTCTGCGGTCTGTAGTTTCAAATAGTTAGTAAATTAATAAAGCATTTTCCACGAACCACGTGCCACAATTTTACAAGCAGTTGACTTCAAAACAACCTCAATCATTTGAGAAATCCATACCCCTAAAGCTGATAAGCTCAATACTGACTCACTAGCCTTCTACAGCCTTACGCTAAACCCTTTTGAGAATGGTCTTCACATTTCTCCCAACTCTTTATCTTCCCACGAACCTTAACAAAACAAACTAGCACCAAAATTTCAGAACAAGATTTATGGAAGCTTTTAAACCCACCAGGATGATGTAGTAGTGTTAAACTATGACGTTTATTTGTAGCTTTTCTTCTGACTGAAGATGAGTTCGTTATCCATGACGAGCAGTTGAACAAAACCAGACAGAGTAAAAACCTTGTATAGTCAATCAGTATAACAATACTACTTTAAGGTACTTTTACCCCCAGTAATAATAAGTCTTTAAGTTTTTACTACAAACTACTACAAACATTATATTCCATCACCTACGAATCGTAATAATATTATAGGAATGAATTGTTCGTGGTTGATGTTTCTGTTATATAAAAGCATCTTTCATTTTAGCACATACACACACACACACACAGACAAGACAAAATAGGTAGACTCCCTTGAAGATAATTTAGAATGTAGAATCTAGAGAATTCAAGATGTTCGTGGTATGCTGATGGTACTACTACATGAAACCCGCATACACACAGTATGGAAACATCTTTTACTCTTAAAGTACCTTGCTTTCTCTTTTCCCTTCATCATCATCATCATCTTATTTTACTCTCCGTCTGTTTAAGACTCGTTCCAAGAACTATCAAGGGAATATTCGTACAAAGCCATTATAGTTAAAGTGTACTACCATCATCACCAGTCGATATATAATGGAACAATGTGTACCACTACTATTACTAGAACCAAATCAAGTTGTACTGTATGTATATGAAGATGTGAATCGTCGTTTGTAACAATAGCGTAGCCATTGTTGCTTAGAGTACGGTACTACACATACGTATTTGAACGTATATACTGTACATCAATGAAGTAGTCCATAGGTAAAAGGGTTATTTGGTTTTGTACTAAAGAAGATGAAAGTTACTCTCCCGTGTAACTCTTATGTAATAAAATGCAAAGAGTTTTCACTCTACTTTCTCAACCCTTAAGTTACTTTGAAAACTTTCTGAAGTTTTAAAAGTCTCAGACATTTTTAATTTATTTACAACCTGACTAAAAATCAATTTCTGTACTTTTATTACAATATAAAATGTAATATATGAAAGGTGGTTGTGTGTGCTTTTGAGACAAGCCTTAAGTTTACTTTATTTTCTATGAATGAAACAACATTCTTAAAGTCTGAATAATCAATTATTGTAATTTAATTTATTTCCTTCCCTTAGATTCGTGAAGACTGGAAGTACGTGGCGATGGTTATTGACAGACTTCAGCTCTGGATATTTTTCCTGGTCACAGCCAGTGGAACCTTTGGAATCCTTTGTAATGCTCCCCATATATTTGAACCGGTTGATCAGGATAAAATTATTGAGTTGTATCGAGGAAAATAACATCGTGGGACTTTATACACATATATATATATAAACATTATATTATTAAAACTGTTAACTTTTTATTATTACTATTGTTACAACTATTACTACTTCTACTACTACTACTACAATTGTTGTTCAATGCATTCAGATCAGTTCTTCCTTGAGCAACCCAAAGTGTTGCCTTAATTTTAGTCTTCGTTACATTCAGAAATCACATCTCTCTGTCAACCACAATAATAACTCTGTCTATTCCAACAAACTGGTTCGTCTTTGCAGTAGTGATTGAGTTTATGTAAAGAAAGAAGTATATTACGAAATTACAAAATGATTTGAGATGAGTCCAACCAAATCCCTAGCAAAAACTTATAATACTCCTTCAAACCAAAATCAAACAACCCTTTTTGTAGTCTTCACATCTTCACTTAATCAAATACTCACACACCATTATGTAGTAATGTAATTCATTATCATCCAACTCAAATCTCAGGGTAGAAAAAATCATTACGTACACACGAATTCCATGCAAAAAAAACATTACTCAACTCAAGTAAACGCAAGCCAAATCATAACTATGGACAGATCATTATTTAAAAAAAACAATATTTAATTTAAATATTTCAAAATATATTTCTCATTATTATTAATTTTTTTATAATTCTTATAATTTCTATTAAAATGCTCGAAAATGCTCAACAGTAACTATTCTAGTAAAAATCACTCAGACACACATGCAGTAATATTCAACTAAAAAAACTTACTACAATTAAAACTGAAACCACTGACTGTACTGTTGTGTCAGTATCAGCGAATTAGTTAGAAAAGCTAAAAATATAAACTACAATACTATTACTACTACTACTATTACTATTATTACTGCAACTAATACTAATTATTATTATTTATGAAAAAAATAATTAATTATGAGTAAGTTTGGTACAATATGATAATATATATATTGGACACCACACAACCAATAAAAGTCTTCATCATGCAGTCAGACTCAGACATTAATTACTAATATAATAAAAAGTCATGAAAATGAAACTCTGTTTTTAGATAGAAAGAATGATGAATACTTGCTACTTACAAAAACAAAAATGATAATATTATAAAAGGAACAAGTGAGTGAGTGTTTTATAGATAATTCATTATTAAATTATTAATCTAGAGTGTACACGTATCCCTGAATGACAATTCCAAATACACATTATGCAATTGTAAATACATAGTATATAGCATGGGATATATATATAAATTACATTAATACATTATTATTGGGAAAACTCCTCCAGCCTAATTAGTTTTAGTACTTTGTAAATACAATACAACTCAGCCTGATTGAAATTGATTACCCAACCCGTCGCAAACTATTACAGCTTGTTCTTTTAAAAACATTATTTGCCTCAAGCATTTAGTAATACAGTTTGTAGTGTACTTAAGTTCACAAGGGTTTTAGAGTACGTTTGGTTTAAAACATTTTATTAATATTGTAGAAACCCAATATATTGGATAGCTATTATTTAATTGAAAATTACTCCTTTACTAATTTCTCTTGTGTTTTCCAAATAATATATTTATCAAAAAAGCTTAAAATTGTTATCCTCCAAAAAACCCTGTTAGACTAACCTACATACTCTCACTTCTAAATAATTTAAATCATTGAACTTACAAGAAAGTTGGAAAACTCAGTGGTAAAATTTTGTAGCAATAATTCTAATAGAGACACAGACAAATTTTAACATGAAAGTATACCTAGAAAACTAGAACCTAACAACATGCAAGACTAATTTTATTGTTTTTTGAAACGAAATCTTCTAGTACATCTGAGACACATATTTAACAACACAAGGGAAAAGGTAGGCAAAGGAAATAACAACAACAAAATTATGGAATGTATCGAGGTTTTAAAATTAATGGCCAATAAGAGAAAAACAGGCTTTTCATGACTTGATGTAAAATCAAGTCTAAATTTATAAATTTTATTATGTTATAAGAATCTCCCCGTAGTCAACCTAGTCTTTTTAAGCTATATGTAATTAAATTGTTTTTCTATTTAGAAGTCTCTTCTGTACCTATATAGTCTGAAGTTAATCATTGGACGTAAGAGATGAAAGTTCTTTTCCAAGGAAAGGTGCTTCAAGAAATTAATTAAGCTAAAAGTTAGCTTCAACAGCACTTTCAAGTATATTATTTTGTTTCTCTTTTCTAAAGACAAGAGACCATGTCTGATCTTTTTGGTAGGAATTATTTAATAAAAAATTATACAGCATGAGTATATAAATACTCACTCGATATTGAAATTCAATTACTGAAAATGTTTTAGCAAAGGTCTTTTCTCTCTTGATCTTTTCCTTATGGATAATAATGTTAGGGAATATAACTTTGTTCTCTATTATTAGTTTTACTTTAAGTTCAAAGCTAAATCTAAATGGAAAACTTTAACCTAAGATGTCGATCTGGATAAGAAATTGAATTGGTAAACCGCAAGCCACAAGATAGACACATGCTTAAATTATATGACGGACAGGTTTGGGCAAATAATACTCTAAGACTCGAATGATACTATGATGAAGATAATGATAATATCACAAAACTCAGATTAACTCCTATTGTAATAGTTCTACCCACAATTTAATACCACTAATGAGTAATAAAGTGATTAATTTTACTGGTGCTTCGCAAACCCTATACTCATTATTACTAATTAATTCATCATTATGGTTATTATTATTATATTGTTATCATTGAGATAGAAATAAAGACTCAATTCGAGTAATCGCCACTTACTCGGTATATGTAATGAAAACAGTCGACTTATAAAAAATGATATACGTATTTATAGCCTGTATTCACTATTTTATAAGTAGACTATATTTAATAATATTTAACTCAATCACTCACACACAAACTATCGTCTTCACGGAATTATATTATTCAGAATTTCATAAAAAAATAATTGTCTGGTCTGCAAAAACTGTTTCTTGATGATAATAATAATACATAATAAAAAAGTGCACTGCATTAGGTGTGTGTACTCAAGTAATTATTGTATGTTGGGTTTTCCAAAAAATGACAAGGATTATGGTGCTATGAAATAATAGTACGTTTCTTTTTCTTTTAAAGAAAAACATGCGTATTAAATTAATAATTAAATAATAATAATAATAGTACTTCAGGCATTTACTGTATAGCAAGAAGGATATATTATATAGGAGATGTCAAATCTCTTTAACAATTTAATCTGGAGTTCGTAGAAACATCTGTAGTGATATTAACTTGAAAACAAATTTTGATATTGAACAGTTATTTGTTATTTAATACATAAAACTAAGCCTAAATTAGCATAAGGGGTAATAATAATTATATTGTAATGATAATTTTTAAAATGCTTATTTAATAGTATGATAAAATCCCCAAAAGTTATTATGTAATGTATTCTGGTTACAATTACAATTAAGGTTATATTATACATATTATAGTAGTAGGTTTGTTATATTATATTCTAAGGTAGTAGTGAGTTTCTCATGAGATTTCAATATGAGCGAATGATTCTATTGCGGATGATTGGTTTTGATGTTTGGGAAAAGATCAAAATTTCGAATTTAAAATTTTTGTAGAAATTAAATAAAGAAACTAGAAGAATGGTGCAATCTGGAAAGAAATAAAATCCAGAACAACTGCCGTTTTGTAAATAACAATTGAAAATTGAACACTTAAACTGTAATTAGTTAGTTCGTAGTAAGTATAAATGGAGTCATTAAAGTTATTACACCAGAGAGACTCATTCTCATCGTAAATTGTACACGAACAATTTATTACTGTGAAAGGTTTGAAAAAAATTATGCAAAGTACTGATTGTATCTAGTTTACTGTCTTTACTAAAAAAACACCAGTGATTGCCATTTATAAGGTATTATAATATATTATATTGAATAGGTTTATTAAAATCAAGAGAAATTAAACTCAAAAAAATTAATAGAGCTGATAATTAATTCTTCTTATAGCAATGATATACAAGAAATACATGATAAGCTTAGACGAAGCAAAAAGCAATGCATAATAGTATGAATGAGTTTTCTACAAAACAGATTTTTAACAGCAAATATAAATGTAGATATGAGTGCCATGAATTTTTGTGCGTGATGCTAACTTGTGCTAGGCCGGATATGAAAAAATTGTATAATTTCGAAAAATTTAAACTTAGATTTTAAAAATATGCATTTACAGTTTCAATATTTTGAAAGTTTTTAGCAAAAACTTGTGTTTTTTCAAATTAGAAAATCTCTTGAGTGTGCTTTCATTTTGTGTTAAAACTGTTTTATTAAGCGAAATGAAATGGATTATAATGAAAAATTGTTAAATATTTTAGTTTAGGTTTGTAAGTTAAACCAAGTTTTATGCCAAAAATGCTGGAAATTAAATCATACCATTTATATAAGAAAATAATTAAGGTTTAAGGTCATACGTAAGGGGATTTTAGATACCTATTATGGGGGAGCATTATCTTTATTATTACTTTTATTTATGTTATAACAAAATATAATGAGATGCACTTGAGATCGAATTATTTACTGATGATAACTTTTTAAAAAAATGTAAGGTTAAATAAGTAGATTGTAATTTTTAAGGAAAAAATGTCGTGTACTGCGTAATCCTATAATGAATAATAACAAAATCACCACACACTTATTACAATTCAATAAAGTTATCCTATGAGTTATTAACTATTTGAGTGTAGATGATGTATATTATACTATATAAATATAATATATATTCATTAGTTATTTTATTATTAAGGGTGATATATTATCTTAAACACGTGCGTACGTTTTTAATTTCAAAGTGTGCGTCGTGTACTGCACACTACACTAAATAAAATACACACTATTATTAATACGATAAACTATTATATTATAGAATTACCTCTATATTATACAACTACAGCTAATTATTATTATAAATAGTTCTTACGATTAGAAAATTAACGGAGGTTGCCATGAACTAACTGGTATGTACTTATTGTACAATAGTAAGTATTATCAAAACACACCCGCAGAGATAATTATGTACTTAACTGATTAATAATTAACTAAAATAAACACGTGTTGAGAGTTTTTAAACAGTGGATGTCTTGGTTGGTTTTATTCGTTATTTATCATATGAATTGAAGAAAAATCATATATTTTATCATAAGAATCTATTTACTTGTATACCTTGCCAAATTTATCAAGAAGACGTTTGTATTTCTTGTCACAAAGCTCGAATTGGGGTTCATCTATATCCTCAAAGAATTTTTGAAAATTTTTAAATTCATTTGGATTCGGTGGAAGTTGCACATGGTTCTTTTTATGGGGACGGTTCCTTTATTTTAAAAATATAATACAGATACAAATCATATGACGTGCATTTGGCTAAAAGATAGTTTGATTAAATTGGTTAGCAGTTCGAGTTCTTACAGGTGGATGATGAATATGGTGTGGATCGTCAAATGAAAAAAGTCAGAGAGGATCGCCAAACGATCCAAAGAGTCTACATCAAGATAGAGATATGTCCAATGAAGAATATCAAAGAAGCGATACAAGGCTTGTCCATGGACGTAAAATATAAGGGATTTTTTCATATCCGAAGATATAAAATCTTGAGGGTTTTTAATCAGCATCCAGATTTGAGGAAGGATAGCAACAGCTTCTAGGTAATGACTCCAAGCCCAAATAACCTACAGTTTTTCCAATTTTTATTACATTTTTTAAACATTTTAAGAACTGTATGGTATTGTTCAACTTACGGTGCTAGCCTTAAATTCTAAATGACTGAAAAAGTGAAATATAGTTACATTTAAATCAATGAGAAAAGGCTGTGTTGAAATTTTAATTATTGAATTGCTTGCTACCTGTAGTTGAAAAATAAGGCCCAAATGAAAGTACTATATATAAAGAAATTGAGCCTAAAAAACAAAAATTAGACAGTATTAAATATCGTATAATTTACTACAAGCCAAAAATTCAAAACATGATTTTTCTGTACCAAATAGCGTCATTTTCATGTCGAAAAGTTCCATCCATAATAAAAATCGCCAGAAAGAGAAGTAACGCTGACATTCCAGCAAAGTAGGAGGCAGTTAGAGAATCATATACAAAATTGTGGGCAGGATACAGGATCAAGAATCGACAGAGAAATGCCAAAGTGTACACGATATGTGTTTTAAGGGATAGCCCTTTTGTCTTTCCTCTTTGGAGTACGCTGTGCACTAACAAAAGATAGGATGTTAAATACACAAAGTCTCGAGCAAGAAGCATGTAGGTCATGTTATGGCCGAAGAAGACTGTTCCATCTATGCGGAGGAACGTAAAATCGTCTATCATTTTGGGGTCAGGTGTATCTTGATTGATGATTGGAGGTTCTAAAATCGACAACTGTAAAAAAGTGGTTTAAAAACTTGTAAGTGACTGATGATCTAGCTTTCAATACACCAACGCTGCCTAAAATGAGAAGCGTTTTCAAATTTGCTTTCAATTCTCACGGCTTAGCGAAATTTTTTTAAACTAATTTCATCCGCTAATGTAATTTTTGCTGGAGAATCAACCATGTGTTTCTTCTGACAACCAAAACAATAATTTATTACAGTACAAAATAGCCGACTCTTCAACCGAAAATTAGAATTTCATTCATTTCCTTCAAATGAGCTAATGCATGCTGTAAAATAATATGAAGATAACTCAAAAAGTGCCGAAAGAAAAGCAATAACGCGCTGTAATATGTCTTATAAAGAACTTTTTATTTAAATGCTTTATCTTCTCACAATACTTATTCATAAAATAGTTTCCTAATCCCTAACTATCAATCAATGCTGCAAATGCTGCTCATGTTCTTCAAGTTCGCCATAACGTACAAAATGTGTCCACTGCTCTCGAAACAGCAATATATCCGGGGTAGGAGGGAAATTAGGAGTGTATGGTGCATAGGTTTGCTGATAAGGGTCTTGACTTGGTGGTGGGTGCATTTCATTATTAATAGCTTGATGAGTAAGATGTTGATTATCTGTTTCAAGTCCAGCAAGAACAACGTAAACATGATGATGCGGAGCATCATGACCTGTTACTGCAATTCTTTGATTTTCACTCTCATCTTCTTCGCTAGTCCATCCAACACAGTAAATCAGAATCGCAATCAACCAACAAAGTACTGCAAGTATTAGGGAAAAAACCTAAAAACGCCAAAATAAAAATCAAACTCATT
>JAQGAA010003992.1:0-10098 GCA_034696425.1 Isotoma viridis
GTTACTGAAATCTATAAAAAAGTTGCCAGTCTAAAGGAATCTGATCCAGAAACTCATGAAAAAATCATGGTTGAGGTTAATCAACTAGTGGAAAGTGTTGTGACTGAATTGGAAATAACGGGCCAAACAAAACCAGAATACGTAACCAGAAATCAAGAGCTTTTGGCTCAACTAAATGTTTCACACCCAAAAATAGATTTAATTGTTCACATTGCGAAAAATCATGGATTAAGTGCCAAGCTAACCGGAGCTGGTGGTGGTGGGTGTGTTTTTATTTTGATTCCTCCTGAATTTAACAATGAACTCGTGGAAAAACTACAATCAGATTTGATAAGTAACAATCTGCCACAATCATGGTGTATTACACTTGGGGGTGAGGGCTTTACAATAAAGAATTAATGTTTTTACCTTTCATACAAAGTTATTATACTTCGCAATAAATTAAAATTTATATTGCTTCTAAAAAAATGTACACGTGTATAATTGGTAATTGATGATGCATAATTTGTTTGTAACAATTAAAATAAGCAAAATAACTGGCAAACATTTATAACTTTAAATCTATTGATGTATAAATTGATATTGATGTGCAGAAACTTAATAAAAATTGAAAACTTGCTGAAAAACATCAAGGATTTTTATGGAATCATTTAATTTTTTATTGAATTAAAAACAATAAATCATATAATCATAATCAATCACAGTTAATCATAGTAAGGCTGAAAAACTCAAATGCTTCTTAAAATAGTACGCTAACTAACCTTTTTTAGCATCAAGAAAAATGTTGAGGAGATTCATAAAGTCAATAAATACCTGCATTAAGCTATCGAGAAGAACTTAAAATGAATCCTACATGCAACAGAATAAGTAAAGTTTCAATCGTCGAGTTAACCACCTTTAATAATAAAGTAGCTATAGTCTAGTGGGCTTTGGTAGAGTTAATAAAATACAAGACTTTTAATAAAATTTCATGCATCATGATTACAGTCGATCTGCAGTCTTCACATACAGATACAGGGAAAAATTATTTATACTTGCGGTACTTACTTTTAAGAATGAGAGCACCACCATGTAAATAACACTACCTGTGTCTTCATTTAATACATCTTTATAAATCTCATCTTTAAATTTTAAAGTTACCATGGCCTTAGGGATATCATACTGAAGTTCTCAAAAATACTGTTTGCAATAGTCCCAAGATTTCAGGTTTTATTGCTTAGAATTAGGAATATTATTTCAGTCAGTTGCCAACTCGGATATTAGAAATCAAGATTTGATCAGTGTTACACTTCTCTCTATCGCATTTTCAAGAATAAAAATAAAACTTCATTAATGCTTATAAAAGAATTGTAAGTTATTTTAAGATATTTATAATTTAGAAACTACATATCATACCTTTCATGTTTAATAAATTGGGAACAATTTTTTTTGCAGCCGTGTGATACTACCACTAACAGTGGAAGAGGTTAGCAAAAAAACATTAATTAGAGAAGTCATAATGGTTGTCAATTTAAAATAATCTGTGATAATCGAATATATTTTTATTAACTTTTGCAGTACCAAATAGCTCAGCTCTACTCTGTAGCTGAGGCAAGTAGAAATGAAACAGGGGGTGGTGATGGGGTTCAAGTTTTGGTAAACGAGCCTTTCAAAAACACACCGCTTTTAGGGCAACAATATTCTGAAGGGCAATTTACGAAGAAAAAATACTACTTAGCCAGGTAACGATGTAATATTAAAATTCAATCAGAATTGAAAAAATACTAAATTAAAAGAATTTTAGTAAAGTCGGTGGCGTTTTGAGAACCCTGCTCCCAAAAACAGCTCTAATTCTTCAAGAAGACGCATGGAATGCATTCCCGTATTGTAAAACTGTCCTAACAGTAAGTATGAACATGGAAGTTTATGAAAATAAGGATTATTTCATGAGAATGTAATGTTATTTAAACTCTGATGAGTAGAATGAATACATGGGGGCAGATTTCGGTATCACAATCGATTCGTATCATTTAGCTGGGAAAGGAGGATCTGAAAATGTTCACCAACTATCTCCTGATAAGCTTTCACGAAGAGAAGTTGTCGTAATTGATATTGCTGGTGATCTTTTGGATCAATCGGATTATAACCCTGATGAAGACCCAAGGACTTTCAAATCTAAAAAGTCTGGCAGGGGTCCTTTAAAACCTGGCTGGATGAACTCTGTAATATTTTTTTCCATAATGAACAGTAAGCTTCGAATGCAATTTTGGAAAGTGACTAATAATTTTAGTTAATTTCAACAGGCTCAGCCTGTGATGACTTGTTACAAATTGGTCACCTGTCATTTCAACTGGTTTGGACTTCAAGGAAGAATTGAGAAGATGATTCAAAAGTATGAACTTCGTCTATTTACTAAATTTCATCGTCAAGTTTTTTGTTGGATGGACCGGTGGTATGGCCTGACAATTGATGACATCAGAGAATTCGAAATTCAAACGCAGAAAGACTTAGAACGCGTAAGAAATAACCTGACACTAATCATGTTACATTAATACTTTGAGTACTTTGTATACTCATATACTTGAGATAGAAATATTATAAATGGTTGATTTTTTATTTCCTTCGTTAGCAAAGGGAAACGGGATCAGTAAAAGGAGGCCGACTTGCAGACTGACACTAGAGAAATCAAGCACAACATGAAATTCAATTTAAATTGACATTTGTGTAGTCTTTGAAATCACATGCTGAATGACATATTAAAAAAGGTTTAATCTGAACTAATAAATATTCGAGTCTTCTAAACAATAAATACTACACTATCAATTGTTGTATCTTGTTTGATATTCCACTTTAATAATTTATTTTATGATCCAAAAACACATTATTCAAAAGTTTGAAATGGATAAACAATTGGAAGGTTATGTTAGAGGAGCTTATTTTATGCATTATAATTGCATTTTAAGATTTATCTAGCCGGAAAATGTGTTTTATGTTAAAGTTAAAAACGAGTTTGAAAATGCTTATAAGCTATTGCATTTAATTTTCTAATTGCTTGTTTAATGACTATGATATTGTGTTTTTAAAAATATAATTTTATTGCATAACTTTACAAATTGTTTTATAAGAAAAGTTTCCAGATTTAACCCGTACTGTATTAAATGTTTGTAAATGAACGGGTTTGCCATTAACCAGTTTAACAGCGATATACGTTGGGGGACAAATGTAGACTGTATATCTACCGCTATTACTTTTCAGGAACAAATAAGTAGGCAATAAGCTGTTACTCCACACCATTTCGGAATCATACTAAACAAAATTGAATTAAAAATTTTTTAGATTTCTTGTATGAATAAAAATATGAACTAGACATAATAAACACACAAATTAGTACCCTTTCTAAATTGCCAGTAAATATTTCTGTAATTCGCACTGGAGTCGCTATTACGACAGTGTTGATAAACTTTTCATTAAGACGACTGCGACTACGAGATCTAGAACGCCTGGTTTTTGCTTGTTTTGCCCTGGTGTGCAAATGCTCACGTCTGTTAAGCCAGTCTAACCATTCTTTTGCTCTCCATGATTGATAGTTTTTATCCTCATCTGCAACAGTTAAGTTTCCGAGCATTAAAATTCCAGCTATCAAAAATCATTACGCTTTTAAAACCTACCTTTTGTAGGATCTAGAGTATGAGACAACAGGAAAAGGTCTGAGTCGGGCGATGACGGCGACGAGTTTCTATCAGAAATGTAACTAAGTAATGCAAGCGCAATGCATGCACAGACAATCCCAATCAGTATGTGTTTAAAAGTATTACTCCATTTGCTTGGAGGTTTTGGTGGTGGTGGTCCCATTTTAATTTAAATACTAATTAAAGTTTTAAAATCATGCGATGCCGGCGATGCGACCTCAATAAAATCTGCCACAGCAGTAAAGAGAAAAGGCTGCGTTGCAATAGAAACAAATTAAAAAGTACTTCCAGCATTTTCTT
Source organism: Isotoma viridis (assembly GCA_034696425.1). Lineage (NCBI taxonomy): Eukaryota > Metazoa > Arthropoda > Collembola > Entomobryomorpha > Isotomidae > Isotoma > Isotoma viridis. The sequence continues at coordinate 3,969 of JAQGAA010003992.1, forward strand.
TAAGTTTTTCCATCTGCTTATGTTCATAATTCATTAGGTGAGGTTCTTTATTTATTGACGGTATTAGAGGAAAACAATTTACATATTATTATGGGAAAATGGACATCAAAATGTTTTCCTCTAATACGATCAATATCAATATTTTGTAACTTCCAACATTTTTAGAGTAAATGATAGATTGAAGGTAATCTTAAATATATCACTGTAGCACAATTTATTGAAACAATTTATTAATTAACACACGTGTGTATATTTTTAAAACAATCCGTTTTGGAAAACAATGCACATTAAATGATCAGAGTATTAAATAAGGCTCGTAGGTAAGATTTAAACTTCTGAAGAATTTGTTAGTTAAAAAATACTACTCAAACTCGTCTTCTTAAAAAGGTACAAAAGCCATTAAGGATAAAATTGAGTATTTCCGTTAGTGGGATAGATTTATAATAATACTGTCGCGGAACACGAAGGTAATGTAAATTTATAAACACTGCTTTCATTTCAGGTAATTTAAAACATGTCGTTAGTTGCTATTATTATGAGATTCATTGTTAGTATCATCTTCATTTGTGTCGAGTGGAGGTAGTGGTAGTAGCATCGCTTTTAAAACTTCCATATCCGAAATAATTGTACGAGCTCTTAATCCCAACTCCTCAGTATTTGGAGTTTCAGTTATATCATTTTTGTAAAACTGTAAAGCTTCCTCGTATAAGCTATAAATTCCGTCAGCATCACTAGACACATCATCTAAATCTGTAAGTTGTTGACTTCTAATTAAAAACTCCAATCTCTCGAATTTAGCCCTTGCTAAGTGATTAAGTAGTCGAGCTAAAACAAAAAGTGAACAAAAGTGGGATTCTAATTTGAGTTTCTTTAAGGAGAAATCGCTGGTTAATTACATGCATTAAAATACATCAATTATACCTCTTTCTAGAGAAAATCCTGGAGCAACAAAGTTCTTCACTGACAATAAATGCTTGCAAAATTTTATATGACTATCTCGATCTTCCAGCGTTAGTTCCTCCCGTTCGGTCCAAGAGTTTCTAGCCCGTTCTCTACATATTATATCTTCAGCTTCAGTAATTAACCAATGATTTGGGTGGACATGAACGCCTTGGTTTTCAATGATAAATTTTTTCATGTCAATTGATGTGTCACATTCTTCCAACTTTGTAATCAAAGATTCCATTCGATTTTTAACTCCTTCAGTGAGGAAACAATTCCTGCATTGGCTACATTCCCAATCTGATTGTGCATCTATGGGGTCCTTTGGCAAGATATATCCTTCCTCGCAGTTAGTGCATTTCAAAGCAGAAGTAAAGGAACCAAGTTCCATGGGATCTAAACACCGTTTGCATTTACAAATGAACTCTGCATCGTCTTGGATTAATTCTTGTCGTTTTTGAGTTCCGAAAGCATTGTATAAATAACTATAAGGTATACATAGGACATCTCCTTTTTGAATCTCAACTGTAGCTCTTACTTGAATCTTGTAATTTGGAAATACTGAAACACCCCACCAACAATTAGGTGCACATGAATGTGCCAGCATGCTTGACTTCATAAAAAGGAATCCAGTGAATCTACAAGAAAGTTACCAATCAGAAACAAAGCATGTTAATTTTTTATTTTTACAGCATATTTTACATCACAAAAAATAAATGTTTTAAACATACGACGGTGAATTACTACCACGTTGTCCTTCCATGGATAAACTATTGATATTTAAAATCCTTAAAACTCTACACCAATCGTCTTCAGTCCCAACAGCTTCCATACCTAAATTTTTCCTTAGCTGTTGTAAGTTTTGAAACAATGTCTTTTCATTCCCCAAGTCCGACGTATGTTGTAGACCCATAAGTCTTTTCCACGTTTCTGGATCTTTCTCTTTAATAAGTATACTTCGAGCTATTTCAATAACTTTGTAAATCACATACACAGCATAGTCCCCAGGGGGAGGGTAGGGTATCTTCTTTTCGACAAATATCTTGCATTCGTTTTCCGCATGATACTTATGCTAATTAATAACAGCAATACCCAATCCACACATTCAATTAACATTTACCATTTATTAAGAACGTCATTATAATCACATCACGCATAATATAATAATTACCTGCTCGCAAGTAAAACAACACGTAGGCCATTTACACTTAGAGCATCTATACTCAGCCTTCTCTTCTTCCATGAGATCGCAACAACTAAGACAAACAGGTGTGTCAAAATCATCTACAAGACCTCTGGGGGAGCAAACCACAGGAGTTTCTTCAATAATCAACATCCCAGGCTTTAACTTTCTCGCTGCGACTAAATGTCTCCCAAATGTTCCATCTTCTTTACGAATGAAGGGACAACATGATCGTTTATGGTTGGACCAATCCTTCTTTTGGTGTTCGGAAGAACAATAGCTGACCAAGTGACATGCTGAACATGATTTACTTCCTGGGTTCGAACAAACTACACATACTCTATCCAGTGAATGCATCTATACAAAAAATACAATACAGTACACAGTATATGGTATAACATGAGCTTATGACTCTTTCTTAATTCATCTTGTCGATAATTAAATAATCGTTTAAAATTACATAAATACATTTCATATAAATTATATGCAGTGTCTTTAAATGTTAATAATTTAATAATAACTTCAAACTTTTTATGCAGACTTTCTCTTTTTTCTTACTTTCTCCGTGTCTCCATGAGGGCCCGCAGTAACTTCAGGAGTCTTAACTGATGTACCTGCTTTTGTCTCAATACTCATAGTAGTAGTTTTACTTTAATGAGTCTCTTTTATATAATTTAATACTTGATTTTAACTAATCTTAAATAATGTCTTTAATCTACAATAAAACACACGAGTTCAGAGTTTGTTGATAAAAATAGATAAACAGTGCACTCCAGTTCAAACAGAACCCATACCGCTTAAAAAATCTATGTTAGAAAGTTCGTATGTACTCCGGGAAGAAAATACTACTGACTGACTTTCCCCTGCCTACCAATATAAACGGATGTGTGTTTGCTTTCTCCACTTTCACTACTGGAGAAAGCATTTTAGAATTTATGTGTGTTTTGGTTGGTTTTTATTGTAGTTTCAATGTGTTTTTTGGTAGTAAAGGAGCAAAAAATGTTTTTCAATTGATTTTTAAAAATCTTAGTCGTAGCATTGGTAGTCATCAACAAATAAGGCAGTATGAGTATATGGATAGTACAGTCCGTAGAATTTAATTACATTTTTGGTTAATTATTAAATTAAGTTTTACATTGTACGTTGTGACTGGATACGTTCAGTCATTTGAACGGCCCGTTTTGCAATAAAACAGCGTCACCTAAATCAAAATGCTAATCCGCAATAACTCAATCGATTTGTTCAAGAAATGGTATATGAAATAGTATGACTCAGATGTTTTTAAAAGTTGTTTTATTACAGGCACTTGACATTTTTTGGATTATTAAAATAACAAAAGTAAATAAAAGTTCACAGTGGAATGTCTATGAAGCTTAGGAGGTTTTCCTATTTTGTAGGAAGACTTGTACTTAAACTATAGTTTAAGAAATAACTTATATTATAATTTGAAAGAAATTCAAATGAAAAAACATAACTAAAAGCATGTTTTAATAATATAACAAGATATAGAATGATAAATTAATGTCTATACTAACATAACACGTTTTTTTTCAATCAATATACACCTACCAACCTAAACTAAATGTATTCAGCACAAGATGCTTGTAAATTTGTATTAATCTGTAGCTGAGATTATTTCTACAGAAATATTATTAAGTTTGATATAAATTTCTTAAGATAAGATCATAAAGTTTCAGAGTTTCTGAAAGTGTTCGTTATGTACAAAGAATATTTCAGATCACATGTAATGCTGAGATTCAGATCCCGGATTAGACATTCCTCCGACCCCTCTAGGATTACCTGTAGGGTTCATCGGAAGTCCAAGATGACCTTCATTCTCGAACGACCTTTCTTTTGCTTCTTGAGATTCTTTGTAGAGAGCTAGAGCAGCGACTGCATGAAGTAGTAGTGATCCAATTGCAAAAGCGTAAGCCCAAGAGGGGTAGTTGTAATTTGGGTATTGTAACCAATCTCTTCGATCATATTGTCCTCCAAAAATCGAAATAGAGAGCAGGATGAAAAATGCTATATAAAAAACGTTGATATTGTTGAGATGAAAAAATAGCAGGGAAAAAACCCTTATGAGTAGTAATTAAGTATGCAAATATTCACCAGTCAATGCATTTCCTAAGCAGCATCCTAATGTCATAATCCATTCATTGTCTAGCACTAATTGCAAAGGCCATCTTGTCACAAGTGAAGCCAAAATGATTTGAGTTCCAAGAGAGAAAATTAAGGCCAGTGTAAAAAACGCTTGTACTGCCATAAGCCACCCTGGAATAAAAACAGTAGGTACAATTAGATAAATCAATACTTTAAATTATATCCACTATTAGATTGTTAAACTGTAAGATGTTTTTACCTGGAATCAACCATTCTCTAATGATTAGATATTCTGCACTGAAAACCCAATGACAACCATCGAACAGTTTATCAAATTGATAATTCGGATGTCTATAACTGTCGAAACAAAATTCCCACAAGCCCATTCGCTTGAAAGGGCTGAAAGTGTATTCCCATGATACTAACCAGTATGGACTGCAATTAAAATAATTCAATGATTTCAAAAACTCTCTGACAAATACTGTAAATTCGTCCGAAATTTATGTAATACTTTTTTTTAAATTCAATTATGTAAAAATACCTTGCAAATGAGATTAGCAAAACGATACCGGCTGCAAAAGTTAGATATCCCCCATGAACAAGGCTGCCTATCGAGGAAACAAAGCAAATTGCTTTTAGACATTTTCATTATAATGCGATATTCTAAAGTTTTAAAATCTTAATATTTTATTATAGGTTTTACGTACTGGAAGCCCTAGGAATTTCAATTTCAACTTTCTCGTTGTGGCTGCGATATGATGACATTTTTGTACTTATTTCACTCAGAAATTCCAATTATAACAAAATTCAAACTTTTTTAGAAATTGAAATCAAATCATGTTTTGAATATCTTTGTTTCAAATCGAGTAAAACTCATAAAAACCAATGAAGAAAATAGTGCGGACAATAATAAATCCTACAATCGTAGAGAGTATCCAGGTATATTGAATGTGTTAAGCCACACCTGCTATAGGTAACCAATAACTAAAGGAAGACAACAAATGCTAGCAATATAGGACGTAGGACCCTTTTTATGTTATGACAGGTGGTTATGGTAGTTAGGATAGGAAAAAGAAGACTAGCTTAGAGTAAGTTGGTTGGCCAGTACACTAAATGATAAAAAACACAAATGGTAATATCTCAGGTGCTTTAATAACTTTACGGCAGGTGTCTTTTATTATACTTCTTTTCTATGTTCAACTCACTTTAGAAACATGTTTAGTTTATTTTTACCATTCAGTTTGCTCTGCAAAATTTTAACCATTAAATAATAAATATGGACTGTCAATGTATTAAGTAATGTATGACATAAGAAAAATTTGTAATTTAATATTCATGGTTCAAATGAGTATTGGTTGGATGGATGGTTTGTTATCAATATTCTTTCAGGATGTAAGTTGGAGAATGACAATAAGGGAGAGCACATACCAGTCAAAAAGCTTTGTTATCTTTAAGAAGCATACACAATTATTTCTTAAGTGTTTATCACTAAAGCAAGCATTTCTATTAGTTCAACAAAAGTAATCAGCAAAAGCAAAAGGTCCAGAGTTTTTATTGGATTACAATAAGTTTATAAAGTATATAATATAACATTCAAGCTCAATTCACAGATTAAGTCATTTTAGATAAGTTTACATAAAAACTGGGAGCATGAAAATATTTTAGAAAAACGATTTTACTTGAGACGATATTTAGTTTTGTTACTGTTTAACTTTTATTTTAATGATAATGCTAACTGAATGAAAGGTATATAATTGTGTCACTTAAAAATGGACCTGACTTTTGTAAATTTCATTACCCGTACCGCAAAACTTGAATTAAACCCCATATAGGATAAATTGTTTAAGTCTATCAGAAAAAATGGAGATATGTTATGTTCGAGGAATGGTCTGTAACTGTGGG
>JAQGAA010003993.1:0-10097 GCA_034696425.1 Isotoma viridis
CTCAAGAGAACATTTAAAATACCTTGAAGAGTTTGTAGAAGATTTCTTAAATTATACGAAGGACTTACTCCCTAACTTATTGTGTTGGATATATGCCATTCTTTCTGTAATTATCATTGTCTGGGGTGTACTAGTCAAATGGGATATAGTTCCTGCATTTGCTAAAAGATTTTTTAATTATGGCAAAACTAACATTCCAACTGGTGGCAGTAAGGACAAAGACGAAAGTAGATTTGTTAAATTTATCAAATCTTATTTGGAGGTTCCTAAAAGGTAAAATATATTGAGCTATTTTATGATCCTTGATATTTGATCTTATGTTTGTTTTAAATTCCTAAGTATAATTTTGGTCAATTTTTAACTTGAAGTATTAAAATATATCAACATTTTAGATGGTTCTCCCATTTCTACTTATTCGCTATAGTGGTTGAAATCATTATCATGATGAAGGTTTGGGTCAAGTATTTCGACAATGAAGAAGATAATTACGCAGTTTACGAAGAAAAGTCAGGATTAGGATTAGGAAAGATTTTTGAGAAATTTGTGTATTATAATTGGATTCAAAACCTACTGGAGTACTGTGTGGGGAAATATACATCCACTACTGGTAAGTTCTCAAGGTATTCTCTTTGGACGTATTATATTCTGAACCGTGGTATATCTGAATGATTGATAATTCAATTCATTCTTTAAATTTTTTAGTTGATCCCCCTACAACGATGTTTGTATGTTTTCTGTACATGGTTCATCTGAATCGTCGGCATCAAGAGACATTGACTCTTCAAGTTTTTTCGGATGCCAAAATGAATATACTTCATTACATTCTTGGATACATCCATTACACTTGTGCAGCTCTTAGCTTGATTTCCCAAAGTTCGGGGTTTTCTTCGGAACAGAGTTTAAACCAAAGTAAGTACACGTTATCCATATCAGTAAGGATCAACCGAATTCGGAACAACTGAAACTTGCATAGAAATACAGCTGAAACTGCTGTTTGTTTTTTCTACAGATTATCATTACAATGACATCTTGCATCTTCAATGGATTTCTCCATTAAAGATAGTTGGACTAGGTATATTTATCGGGGCAAATTATTTACAATTTTCAGCTCATGAAACGCTTGCCAGTATCAGGAAAGTACATGATGGTATGAAGGAGATATTTAATTTTTTTTAATCTTCAAAGTTATACTGAAGAACGTTTAATTGTTAATATTGCTTGTCCAATAATTAGGTAAGAAAGACCCGACCTTGGCCCAACAATACAAAATTCCAAGAGGAGGCTTTTTCGATCTAGTATCGTGTCCACATTACTTTGCTGAAATTATCGTCTACTTTTCCTTAACGTTAATTACCAACTGCAGTGTAGTTGCCTGGAATTGGTGTACAATATTCGTCATTTCAAATCAGGTAAGCATATAGTTTTGTTATTCAAAAGGAAACAAATAACATTTGATATTTGATGAAACAATTTTTTCTTGTATTGTAATTATGTATTTTTTAATAGATCATGGCTGCAATAAGTACTCATGATTGGTACCACAAGAAGTTTAAAGATACTTACCCAAAATCAAGGAAGGCTATCATTCCATTCATTTTGTAACGAGTTAATTTTATTCTTCCCTATCGCACGTCTTTCAAATTATGAGAAAAAAATACGCTTGGAATTACAACAGGAAACTCCTTATTTAATTCACGATCTTGCATTAGTTAGTTATCTTATTTTTTTAATTAATAAGCTTAATTTCGATTTAAGATCCCTAGAATGTCATAAAATTATTACAATAAATCCACTCTTGATCTTGTAAATTATTGTGGTTTATTAAAAACGATTTAATGTATTTATGGCAGAGGTTCTGTTTCAACGTAAAAGAGGTTTAAGTAATGACTGCAGGCTAAAAAGAATAAAATAAGGTAAGAAAAGCGAAAAACAATAATTTTTAACCAATTATTATTCCAATTTAATTAACCAATTCCTCAACTTGTCCCTACAAAGCATCAAATCATCAAAAGATATACCAAAGGATTGGATAAGCATCGGGAGCATTAAAAATGATTGAGAAATATTTTCGAAAAGCGCAAAAACATTTTTAGGTCACTTTCAAAATTATTTTTGAAAAAAATAGTAGTAAATCAGCTTTTGTAGCCTTCAAAACTCATATGAGATCAGATTTTAAGAACGTGGACCATTTCAAAAGTTAGAGATGGACAGATTCCATTGAAAAGACTACTTTTGGTTACATAAAAGATCTTAAGCGATTTATAATAAAAATGTGAGATTTCGACGTATTTCATTGACTGACGTGATGAGAAGAGCTCAGTGTATGCATGGAAGAGAGGTGTTAATGTTAGACTACATTTTTAATTTGCTAAGCTTTCGACTTTACTTGCGAATAAAAATGAATTTTTCCTGAACCTTCCATGACCCACAAAATCTGATTTATTTTAAACAGTAAACAGTAATCTTTCTACAACCTTGATCCCTCAATGGATTGGAAGCAGACTAAAACAATTAAATTAAATTAAACATGTATATAGTTCTCATAATGCATGAAATTCATCAACCCATACTTAATTATAGTGTGAATAGTGTCACTCTTTTTCTATCACAGGTATTTATTTATCCTTGTTCATGATAAATATTATTTTCTTTATTTATACCACCTGACTTATGCCAATCAAAGCTTTTCAAGAATCAAAAAACAATTCTTATAATATCCTCATTTCTTTTATAATTAGGGTCCCTTCTCTGGCAAATCATGTTTTTTACATCTTCATGTTACGATGCGCAGATGCACCCCTTAAAAAAGTTTTCTCAAAATATGCAACATTTACATGAAACTAAAACACGCCGAGATTATTATTACGTCAAAATAAGCGAGTGTAAATAGTAAATATCAAGCATTTAAAATCCTCATGTGTTATCAATCACATTACACTAGTTCCTCACGTGCGGTTTTGGTAGAAGTAGAACAGGTTGCATGTTGTATTCGTTCATTGGGATTCAGGGGAATGACGCCGAAGGTTACGGTTATACGACTAAGTTGAATACATAGAACCATGAAGATTTATCTGTAAATCTCATTATCTACTATCATTCATTGTTATAACAAGTATATTCTATAAATGTTTTTTGTATAGTTGCAAACTCAAAACCTCAGCCAAAGGTAACTGTAAACAAGCCAAAATCGTGTGCACCATAAAGACCTACAGACAGTATATTTCGCATCTTGAGATGTGAACACCTGTTGTGAATCTCTAAAGATTATTTGAAAACATTTTTCGACATTCTAAATACTATTTGTAAAATATGAAAGCAATTCAATACAACTGCGAATAAAGTAATTAGGATTGTCCTTCATTCGCGTAGTTATCAACATATCATAGTCAACTTGATCCATGGATTCTTCAAGCACCAATTATATCCAATTGACATTTGTCTGGATAGCAATTCTCACATTTTTACCCGGACTAGTTGCTAACTATGCAGATAAATATTTGCCAACCCTATTTTTGCAAATATTTCGGTATGGTAGAGCAAATGTTTCTTCATCTGATAAGGACAAGGGATTTTCTTTTATAAAGAAGATAGAAGTTCCGAAAAAGTAAGTCATTAATTAATTAGTCGGTTTCTGGTGCCGTGTGAATTGGCAGAAATAAGACGAGTGTAGAGTATACTAATATAATTATAATTAATATTGCATTTTGTCCTTTTTTTAAGATGGTTCTACCATTGTTACCTATTTGGAGTATTTTTCCAGTCTTTAATCTTGTTTACCGTTGTGTCAACGTATAAACAAGGAAATACGACATCATGGCTTAAATCTGTACTTAGCATTACCGGTGGAAATAATCGATCAGAAACAGATAAAAAACATTTCAGAAATTCAAATGCAATTATTGAAAGTGACTAATTACATAATAATTCATCAGTGAAATAAAATTATAAATTTAAATTCATGTACATTTTTTGGATTTCAGTTGACCTCTCAATTTCCATTCTGGCTCTGAGTTTATTCCTTTTTCAATTGAGCCGTCGTCTCTACGAAACATTGTTTGTTTGTGTTTATTCGAATACGAAAATGAACCTGTTGCATTATGTACTAACCTGGACGCATTATATTGGAAGTATGTTAGCCCTTCCTTTATACAGTCCAGGTTTTTCAAGCAGTTTGGCCACAAATGGTAAGGATTTTATTAACAGTGAAACTGTGATACTTAATGATGAATTTTTAAGAATTCAAATATTAACAACGGTTTCAGATTCGATATCAATCAGCATGAAAAACATCAATTTACCTCAGTATGTAGCAATTTTGTTATTCTTTTACGGTTCGTGGGTCACATATCAAGCTCATACTATTCTTGCAAACTTAAGGAAGGGAAAAGGTAAGCTTACATTTAGCATCTAAAAAATGTTCGTTTCTGGTTTTTATCAAATTAAATTGCATTTTTTATAACAGGAAACAAAGTAGTCACAATGAAACACCAAATACCTAGAGGTGGAATGTTTGAAAGTGTTTCTTGTCCAAATTATTGGGGAGAGATGATCGTGTACTTCTCCATTGCTTTGGTTTTTAGGTTCCAAAATTACACTTGGAATTATGTAACGCTATGGGTCATTGCTAATCAAGTTAGTACAAATAAAATATCAATTTTAAGGATGGCATTGGATTGGGGTTTTTTAAAAACTGATAAATTATAAATGCATGATATTTTTTATGTTTAAAATAGGTCATTTGTGGAGTAATGAATCATCAATGGTACCTTGCAACGTTTCCAGACTATCCTAAAAACCGTAAAGCAGTCATCCCTTATCTTTGGTAGCTCCACTCAATTTCAAAACAATTACCAAGATATACGAAACTTAATATACGGAAAGTTACAACCTCAAATATTTTTGTTAAGTTCTCATGCAATATTTGCAATACGATGTATTACAATAATATTTACCAAAGAAAAATAAAGACTTGAAAATATTAAAGTACAAAATCAAATCTAAAATGCTTCTTAGTTTCGAACATATGAGTCAAATTCTTGTCCATGTTAATTATTCTATTTGGGTTTTTTGGGGATCATGATCGAGATTTTTGTGTAACTTCCAAAACATTTAAAATACTGAACATTTTTTTTTTCAATTCAGTATAATAATAAAATAATTAATAACTTCATTATTGTTAGCATGATTTTACAATTTTTAGCAATCAATTTTTCAAATGATGAGAAAAGGTTAAACATTATTCTCAGAGTCAACGACATTAATGCTAATTCAGTTTATTTTTGCTCTATACGTTAAATGACTGACGGAATTAAATGAGGCAATTTATTATATACTCGAAGGAGATGCTTTATTCATTCATTCACACATTATTCAGTTAATCAAACCTTGTCCAGTAGATAACTGAAAAATGTCAGCTATGATCACAAGTGTCGGAACAATTTAACATACAATGATGTGCTAAATAAAATGAAACCTATAAGAAGTAAAAAAATATGATTATTGATCAAACACATTGAATTTTCGTTTCGTCATACATTTCCTAAAACTGCAATTGGTCTGAAAATCTAAATTAAAAATCATTGGAATTTTGGAATTCCTTACATTAAAAAAATGGATAATGTAAGTAATTTATATGATAGCTTTAGTTAGTGTTTAGTAAAACTTCAATTAATAATTAAAAGTCTCTAACAGATATCACATTCACATCTTTAGTTGGTTTTCTATGTAACCAGGTTTTAATTCACAGCTTAAATGATATTAGGAGATTTTATAATTCGTGTTTAGTTAATACAATCGTTTTCCTATGTAAATCAGTAGTTTTTCAGAGAATTGAGAGGCTGTAAATGCTCTTCAGGTGATATAAACCAACGAAAAACTTAACTTTCAAGAGAGAATTCTTAAAATCATCGATTTTAATTATAAAGATAAACCAATCTGGAATAAATTACCTGGGTATACAAGACAACTTACATGTTTCCGAGTACCAGAGTACTAGATTTCTTACCTTTTTTTATTTAGGGACTTAAAGCTATTACTAACTGCCTTTGAAATTCTGGTAAAAGTTTTACTCTAATTACTAATTATGATGATACAATAGTCCTCGAAGAGCATATTTGACCATTAAATATCGCTGTGATGACGAGTTGAAATTGAAACGTGAAAATCATTTTGTATTGCAAAGTTTAACTTCTAAATAATCTTCATATTATATTTATTCAGAACGAAGAGTCATCAGCAGAGCCATCAGCATCAGGCCTGACAGCACCTCCCCCGGCTCCCACTGCTGCTAAAGGTAGTAAAAAACCAAAAAAGAAAGAAAGAAGTGGTAAGTAAATGGCACATCCAGACAGTTTTAGTGTATTTCTCATAATTTTGTGATTCTGAAAATTCATAATCTTCTATTTGATTAAATTAAAGGAAGGCGTAACAGAGAAATATGTGATGTATTTGGAGAGCCTGCAATGTTTAATGCTTACAACATCTCCCATAGTATTCAAGATTTCCTTTACTATCGAGGATTTCCTTGGACTCTTGGACATGGACATAAGAAATAAAGCGATTAAAACATTTAAACTTGAATGGTTCTGGTATCAGAAACGGAGATTTATGTTAACCAAAATAGATGATAGAGAGATGGAATCTTAATGAAAAAATGACTCACTTTATTATTGTAAAGTTACTATAAAAGTATTCTCTGTAGTAAAAACGCCTATACACAACAAAATATAGAATTTGTTTATACAAAAGCAAGTACGTTAAAACAATTTTTTTAAACGCCCATTTTTGTCCTAATAACTTAACTCGGTAATGCGTACTAACAAAAAAGTAGATTAATAGGATTTTGTTTGCTAATTAATTTAATTACTATCAATAAGCATTTTAATAGATATCGTTAAACTGTGTTTCCGGGATTAGTGCTCGCTCCTCTGGGGCTATTTCAAATACTCTTTTCACATCTACATAGAAAATTTATGCTAGTAGTTTAATTTTGTTGGTTTATGATATTTCCATCAAATATTATTATCTTTTTGTTAGAAATACTTTGAACCCAGACATTACATAATATTTTTCATTTTATTACGTCATCCATTACGTGCTATCATTTAATATTCCCAAACCTAGCTAGGAATTTACTCTTATTACTCCAGATGAATAATTCTATTGATTTGGAAGAATGGGATTATTAGATACATACAATAATGCGCAACATGTAAGTCGATACTTGTTGTAATGATGCATGGGCAACATCCTGCATGATGATTCACCGAACTAAACTGATGAAATTATAAAGTTCATACTATATACTATATAAATAAATGTGTACCCAAACAGTTCAGACAAGCGTATGGAATGATTTGTGACATTTAGCTCACGAAATAAGATAATAGAATGAAGATAAAGACAAAATATTCATAATAAGCATTTTTACTAACTAGCAAATAGGGCTAAATTATAAGTCTTAGTAGTAATTTAATTATAATCTGAACTTAGAATAACAAAAAAAATCGTTTATCCTCCTCCGAGTTTAACAATTTTTTCCTTTAAAAATTAACTTTTAATTTTTTAATAATAAAGGATGACATAATAAAATACACAATTTTTATTTTGACTCAACGTAAAACAAGATAGCACATTGTAATTCCGTCGTTTTAATAAATTAAACAAAATATTAAAATTTTTGATTTCAATTAAGTCTTTATTTATTAGTAGAAAAATTGTGGAGTGAAATTTAGTAGTTCAGTAGTTCAGTTATGTAAACTCGTATGGAAAGACTAAAATTCTATCTCTGCAGTACACAGCATTTCTCAAGTTCTCAATATACAAAATATAAAATTTTTTACGTCGAGATCAGCACATTGGAAAACAAGTATACAACAAAGCAGCTGAATTTAGGTTTACAGACTTTTTGTTATAGAATTATCATCTGTTCGTTTGAGATAATAAAAGTTCCATCCATAATATTAACATATTCCATTAGTTTTTGTCTTGTTTAAAATATTAAGTTAATATGATACGGATTTCGTTAAGCTAGTTATAGTTCGAATAGTACTTCGCCGCACAAGACTTAAACTCACCCCAAAATAAAAATCCCTAAAAATATTTATGGTATTTTTATACAAAAAAAAACCAACAACTTAAATGAATTCTTGGGTGTAACTACCATACAAACTATAGGATAAAAATCTGAAAAATTAGTTGTACTTTTGTACTTTTTAATTTATTGCATAAAGAGTTCTTGCATCGTTTTCAATTTTAGAATAAACCTAAAAGTAGAAATTTTACCCAGTCAGTTTTATATAAAATTCCGTAAAAATGGATCTCAGTATTGTTAAAGAAATTGTGATGTTGTGCCTTTTCTTCATTGTTTTATTTTGCGTCTTTATACCTTTAAAATTTGCTGCTAGTGCCCAAGCTAGTGGGATTGACATTTGGCACTCGGAAAGGTTCGTAATTAAACTATTTTTTAATTGAGTCACTGTTTTATAATAATGTAAAATCTTTTAATAAGCTTTAACAAAAATTTCAAGTAATTTTAAATGTAAGAAATCCCTTTAACAGATATGGATCAGTAGTAAGCATTTTAAATTGCTATGCAGCTGGGATATTTTTGGGCACATGTTTGCTCCATTTATTTCCTGATGTAGAAGATAACATTTCTCAGGTTTGTGTTTATGGTTTGAAATCACTAAACAAAAATCTTGTATTGAAATGTTAAAATTAAACTTTAATGATTTTAGGCGATGCAACACATAAATCCAAATAATACATTCCCTTTCGCGGAGTTCACGATAGCCATGGGATTTTTCCTCCTTTTGACGATAGAGCAGATCATTTCAGATATTCGAGAGAGAAACTCTGCCTTATCGAGACGAGAGACATTACCCATTTTAAATGAATCTCCACAAATTAATAGTGATAATAATGATGTACCAAGTGACATAGTTAATCAGGGAGTAAATGCTACAATTAGAGCAGTAGCTATGACCGTTGCATTAGTAATACATTCTACTTTCGAAGGTATTGCTATTGGCGTTCAAAATACTATCGAAGATGTATTACAAGTAAGATCAAGAGTAATTTTACAGCTTAAATATCCTTTATTTAAACGGATTTACTGAAAGAATTCTTTATTATTGATTAAATTAGATAACTGGAGCATTGATCCTTCACAAAGTTGTGATTTCATTCAGTCTAGGCCTGACTTTATCACAAAGTCCTTTGGGTACAATTAAGTCCGCAGTTTGCGGTGTGATATTTGCTGCATCATCTCCAGTGGGAATTGGTATAGGTCTTTTGCTTACTAGTCTGGAAACCTTAAATGGATCCCTTGTTGTTGGGTCCTTACAAGGAATGGCAGCTGGAACATTCCTCTACGTCGTCTTTCTTGAAGTATTGCCGCATGAATTCAGATCAGGACATCTTCATTTGCCGAAATTATTAAGTTTTATTTTAGGTTTTAGTACCATTTGCGGTGTCATTTTTATGTTCCCCGAATAAAAATGGCGAAGATTATTTTTTCCTGTTATATTTAACTTTTTGCTTTTTCGATATTGATTATGAGTGTATTTTAAACGAAGCGAATCACACCCTTGTTTCTTACGCATAAGCCAAGCCAATGCGATTCAGCTTTAGAAGTTTAAGTTATCAAGTTAACACTCGTCACCGCCATTCACAAAATTGGCACCGAACCTCGAGACTGGATTTTGTAAAATTAGATAGAAAATATATAGTTTTTAATAGATTTTTATACCGATGGGCATGGTCAAACTTCAATGAAATTCGACATGTCATAATTTTTATAAATATTCCGAAAGGAAAATATTGTAAGTTGTTGTAAATCAAATATTTAGAACTATTCTCTTTGGTCTCAATTGTTATTTGAATTATATATATAAAATTTACTCTAGATCTTAGGTGGTTTCGAAGTAAGGATTAATCAAAGTTAAATAAATGAATGAAATGCAAAAAACTGCTGTATTATGTTTCGTGAATTTATTTGACACAAAACAACCAACCTTAATTCGTTTATAATAAAATTTCCATAATTTAAGCAAACTAATGGCCTATAACAAACACATAACTATATTTAAATCAAT
>JAQGAA010003994.1:0-10092 GCA_034696425.1 Isotoma viridis
TTTCCTTGTATCTCATGAAAAAGAATGATTTTTCCCTTCCAAAATTCTATCTATTTGGTGATGATGCCATGTCAGGAAAAGAATGTTTTCATCACAGAATATAATATTTCTATTATGAAATAATCTGATGAAGGAGTTATTCATAACCCTGTTGACAAAGCATGCTCTTAGAATAATTACACAAACTCTTTACTGTTTATCTCTCAGAATTGAATAATACTAATCTAAGCCGACCAAATATTGAAACAGATGACTCTGCTCAAATTTTAACTTTTAGTTTAAATTTCATTGAAGGGGAAGGGAAACAGAAGTTCTAATGACATTTTAGAGGTTTACAGTATTACTGAAATGTTTACTCGGAGTGTATCTACATAGTCAACAATGTCATCTCATCCTCATGATCAAGGAAAGCTTAGAACGATTTTTTATTTTATGAGTTTAACCAAGTTTAAAAACACACGTGCCGTTTCATTCTTAAGCATTAATTTTTTTTGCAGATTCATTTTAACTTTAAATGTACTAAACACAATGATAACTTTGAAGTAAAATTGTTCTTAATATGTTCGACTGCAAGGCTCACAGATTTTTTATCACTACGTATGTAAACACCCATATTTACAAAAAGCGCATAAGTCATTTGCTGATCTCGCTAAACCTTACTGGCAACAATTGAAAACTATCAAGTGTTTCTGTCAAAGTAAATACTAATCATGTTAAAGTAATGAATATAGTTAAGAGTCTTTACTGACACAAATAGAGAAGTTGGATGAATTGGTTAGTTTTTTGGAATTACAAACCAATCAACTAAAATACTCTAAAAATATGAATTTTTAAAGAAAAAATGTTGCTGTCCCAGTGGAGCTTGAAAATAATATTATTAGATTTTCAATTTAAAATCAACCGATAAAAACTTGTCAAGAACACAGTTAAAAAGGGTATTAAAAATCTTCTGGGGAAATAAGTAAAAGCAACATTACTAACTAAAAAAGTCCCAGTCTGCGAGTATTATTATTAACCATTTAATCATATCGGGTTTTTTGTAACTTGTGCAAACAGTTTAGAAGTGTAAGTTTGTGATAATACTTTTCAACTTGATGGACTTAGACAGTAGTCATTTATTTGTAAAAGATTTGAGTGTATGAACTAATTAAATTATTAGAGTTATAATTCTCTTGCTTAATCTATGACTTATTCTAAACCGGTATGGAACAGTGGAGTATGAAATTCTGGTCATTATTGGGTTATTTATCTTAGTTTAATTTCATTCGTTTAAAATGGTGTGAATGACATTATTAGTTGAATCTAAAGATTTACAAAAAGTTTTGTAGATATGTTGTAGTTGATTGACCAATCGATGTTCAAAATATTCAAGCATTTATTTCACGAAAGATTGTTTGTCATTAGTATATTTACCAAAACTAGCTTAAACGTGTGGTACTTAATATTTATTTAATTCAATTACAAATCAATTTAAAAATTGAAAAGCTGTTTTCTTGATGCAAGTTTCACAATACTGTTATAGCAGTACGAATAAGTCAATAATTTAAATAATTGTCTTGTATTTGCTATACAAATATAAAAACCTAGTTAATAATACACAAACGATATAGACGAAATAAACATGTCATTTGATTTGATTATGAAATAAAAGCTATTTCTGCACAATTTACTTGAATTTCCTTCAACTTATTTCTTTTAACGAATATTAAATTCCTCATGGCATTTATTTTCTCGGTTGGATTCTCATCTCAGTACAAAATCCGAATTTACTTTTAGTCAGCTAACCCGAATACTGAAGAAAGTACCTTAACTACAAAAGCTAGAATAGCTGAGGACTGAGGATTTGGGTTGCTAAGTTAAAACAGTAATTTTATCCATGATCAATAGCTTTCAAGTGGATGAGAGTATGAAGAAATTGAGGAAGAGAGTAGATTGAAATACGAGCTGGCCTTATTGTCATATGTCTTTCTGTTTGTAGAGAAGAAAGATGGGCTTTCACTTGGCTCCCATCAACTGAACACCGTACTGACTTCCTATTGTGATAAAAACTCAACAAAAGGATTTCCCCACACATACGCTCTTTGTTGTAATAGGTTTTGATACCCCATTCACAACATATAAGGCAGGCCATTAGTCTCTTGACTATTTACTAGAATAACATATTACAACTCCCAAATCACGAAAGGGAGGAAGTAAATGTACATCTTACTATCGTACTCATAATATCTGCTTAAATACAAAAACACAAGCATTTTATACATAGCTTAATGGTGTGGATATGTAGCGTATCGCCCTAAAATTGAGGTATATATAGATAGATAGCAGATAAAGTAATTTGTTTGATCCTCTTAATAAATTGGGTTTAGTATTGAACGAGATGAAAAGTGGTTTTCACCAAGGAAAGTGATAATGAAGGTGTGAGAGCGCTTGGTCGGGCATGCGGGCGGTCGCTTGACTGGCTCCTTGTATCAATTGTTATTTAGAAGGGGTGAACTTTTTAGGGTGGTGTTGGTGTTGGTACCACCTTGCACTACCTGATCTCATCATTAATCCACATTGCATTTATATATTCCTTCTTATTACACGTAATAGCCTTAATACATAACATCATTCAAAAACACACACACACACTCCGCAGAGGGTTCACTTTGATTTCACTTTGATGAGTTTTGCATAAGTAACGTTAAATATAGAGAGGAGTTGTTTAGTAATAAACTCTCCGTAAACAGTATAAGAAAGTGCGAAAGCATGAGCTACACTACATATGCTGTATATACTATAAAGGCTATATTTACTATATGTGCTATATATACCACATGCTATATATAGTGTATATAGAAGTGTTATATGTAAACATATAGAAGGGGTGGTCCGATTGACCCCATCTTGGAACTTGTTCTGAGATAGGACCCTAAAAGTATGTGTACCAAGTTTGAAGTCAATCGGTTAAAGCGTTCGAAAGTTATCGTGCTCACGGATGGACGGACAGACAGACGGACAGACGGCTCGAACGTTCACATAAAGTGCTTTCGCTTCGCTTTCGCACTTAATAATGGCCTATCTGGGTAGTGTAATAAACCTGGTTCTTAATGCAGCATATTTATACTAACTTACTTCTTTACACTAAAACTAGGAAGAATTATCAGAGTCAGTCCAGGTTTTTACACTGAAACGAAGAATTACTACAAAGAGGTTTGGTATAGGCATGAATCAGTATATAATATTAAAATTATGTATAAACACACCCGAATTTCTTTTCAGTGGGTTTGCATCATGCAGGATAAAAGGTAGTAATTTGCCTAATGGATAAGAAATTTTGTGACTTGAAGCCTGTGTCTACCTGTTCTTGTACTTTAATCTAATAATAATAGTACATGTACGTGTGGATTATTATTACCATTAAACGATTTACTCTATTATGTTGGATTACGTGTGATATGACAATATTCGCAAAATGGTATCAAATTATTTTATGACGGGATGGCTCTTTTATTTCTCTTTGGTTGTGCCAAATAGCAAGCAAGCATTAAAGTGAGTTCCTCTCAAATCTGGTAACATTATACGCTTATTATTAATTGAGTTTTGGTGATGATGGTGATAATGGTAGCTCGTGATTCTGGGTAATACTGGATATTTTATGATTTGCCATTAGCTTCTGGTGTTTCCTACTGTAAACAGGTCTATAATCTCTGTAAAGAAACTTCAATTATCTAACAGAGTACAAGTAAGACAGAGAGAGTAGTCAAAGCCAAAACAGACAGACGGAAAGATACTGATTTTTATGTCTTTTACCTTCTTTTTTTAACTCTGTTGTTTTATCTGTATATTATTATGAGAGTTAATGTGTACCGACCGAATGCACATAAAACATCAAACAATCCTATTATTATTATTCATATTCTTCTTTTCATACATACTTACAAGAAGTCCGCATTCACTAATATCATAAACAACTACTACCACCAGTACTAATACTGCTAACAACTAACTATTAAAAATCTCTGCCAACTCTTTGTTTTTGTCTGTTCTGTTCTTTGGAGCATTCTACCCAAAAATCAAGACGCCGGGTAACCAAATGAACCAAACTTATATTAAGCTAAAGATTCAAAAAGAAATCCTCCTCTTGCTATATATAATGTAATATTAATAGATTTGTGTTAACTTCTTAACACTACGTAGTAGTAAAGATTTCTCTATTAAAGTAGATGGGAATTCTTTTATTTACTCACGAATGGACATACTTCCTTGAAAATACGATATGATGTTCTTTTGATCCCAAAGAGCAGTAAAAACGATTCCAAAGGATCAAACTATGAAAGTAGAGACCAAATTTAACTCTTATGTTGAAAAGATTTCTTGTGGTAATGTAAACAAGTTAAGCCCACACGCATTCCGTTTACTAAAGTTATATAATAACGCCTGGCATTTGGCTTCGCTGGCCAACTTGATCTTTCAGATTCGGTAGGTACTTAAGCTGTGTAGATGAGCCGTATAATATTTTCATGGATCTGTAACAAAACAAGCAAAAAAACACTGAATGCAAATACCTACTATTAAGCCCTATCATATAATACGTCTGTTACTCAAGCATTTGCTGTGGTCTAACTGCTATCTTTTACTAGGTTATTCTACTTTAAAGATATATAATTTTCCTCAGCAATGATGATTTAAAGACCGTCTGTAAAAAAACTAATATTGAGAGCATTTGGAAATAAAAAAAATTGTAATGAACAAGTGTCCTTGATTTAATCAGTTGGTAAAATACTAGAGAACCCAAGTACTCTCTTTCTCTCTCTCATACATTCAAGTAAATTTAAACATAAATGAAGCTTGTAGTAAAATTATACAAAACAAGGAAGAGGTAGTATGATATTTAGATAGACATATGCGGTTGGTAGTGTTTTTTCGGTCAGTGACAAATGGTCTGTGACAAGAAGGTAATTAGGGAAGCTTGAAACTCGACGAGATATAGATGAACTTGTGAATGGGAAGAGGATGAGAGTGGATTGAAGTCAACTGGGTGCTGACATATGAATTTCACTCGAGAGTCGAGAAGCCTCTTCACTTTTATTTGAGCTACTTACTTTTGCGTACATACAAATAATATCCTTTCTCACCAATAATAACTACCAACCACGATGATACAAAAAGGGCTTGTGTCAACTAACTCTCTAAAGGATTTGATTAAGCATTCTGGTCTTGTGGTACGCCTCACTTTACATTTACAAATTACAGAGAGAGACACACACACACAGCTTTGAAAAGGCATATTTAAGAGAGATAGACCAAAAAACGATTAGAGTTTAACAACCCTCGAAATATCCTATTAGCAAAAGTTCAACTATAATTTTTATTTCTTTTTCACTAATCATTAGGAATCGGAACTTCTTTTTCACTGACTAACCCAATCTCATCAGCGAGTACATCTTTACAATTTCATTCATGCTTCTATATAGTATATAAGATAGAGATCAATTTTCAAAAGAAATAAAAAACTGATGTGCTTTTAGCTTTTTGTCAAGTCCTACTTCTCATCAATTGAAACTTTGAATGCGGAGAAAATTAGTCATATAAGATTAAATAAGTTAGTGGTGGTATGTATTTTTTCCAATGGTTTAAATCTCTCTTCACAAGTATAAGTAAGTAAGTAGTATATATAGAAAGATGATAAACCATTCAACGATGAATGCTCTAAATTCTAAAACTTTTATATATAACATAAGTGGTAACATATTGCTGCTGGTATGGATTTATTTTTTAAACTTTCTCCACTCAACAGTTCTATTCTGCTCTAGTAGTAGTAGTAGTAGTAACAGTATGATTACTTGATTAGGATTCAGTAAAGCTCTCCTTGTCCCATGAGTATCAATTGAGACGGAAAGAGACGAAAAATCCTGGGAGGTTAACTGAAATCAATAGATTTTAGGTAATCAGTTATTCAACTCTCGAAAAGCGATTTCAGCTCAATTTGATCTACACAATATCCGCTTGATTAGGGGGAGGAATACTGTTAAATCCTAGCGTCTTTTATATACGTATAGAGAGAGTTGAGTTGTACTCTTTCAAAAACTTTACCTTTTGCCTTACATGCTCCCTACTACTACTACACGCGGCTCAACACAGTACATGCCTTTTCACACAGAAACTTTTTAGGATTTTAACTCAGCTTACTTAAATAATTCTGTGGTATCTTTTAAATCGTTCATTTTACAGTTTAACTAGAATCTCTTTGTACAGGAAGGGTTACTTTTGAGCATTCTCTGGATGGTACTTGTGAAAAAGGAGATAAGGGAAAATAAAGTAAATCGTGGAAAAGGAATGAAAAGCAATTGAACAAAGTTTAGTAGGTGAGTTAACTTTTGGATGGTTCTATTTTCAAGAGTATAATAAGTGCAGCTCACTATGCCTCTTTGAAAGTCACTTGAGGCTCATTTTGTTCAAGCAGAAGAGTATATATAGGGGTTGGTAGTAGTAGAGCATGGATGGGTGATTCTAGGGTGAAGTTCATTTTCATCTTTAGTTTCTTGAGTAGTTTTCCACCTCCTGTCATTCGATTGTCATCACAGTCCCATTACCAACCAACCTCTCTAGAACTACTTGTCTAAATCTAACAACCTATTAGAAGACACAAGCCACATTGAGACCTGCTTATAGAAGCTTGCTTACGCTAAGGACACTACCGACAGATGAATTCTTGTGATGCGGCAATACGAAAAGAAAGCTTAGGAATTAAAACGTATGAAGATAGTAAGATTAGTAAGATATAGAATTAGTAATGGTTTTTGTTGATTGTATGGAAGACTAGTGACTGCGGTTTCCAAAAATTAGTTTTTATTGTTTGCTTAGAATTTATGGAGTTATTATTTATTGGGTTTTATTGGATTTGCTATTTCAATTGTACTGTCTACTTTTCTTGAGTATATTTTCTATTAGATTTAATTTTCAAGGGAGTGAATTGGGTTGTCCCAAGCGTTAGTACAAGTATGTGTTTGAGGTTATATTTCAGTAATTGGTTTTTGTTCATGATCAAGGTGATTTTGGGAATTGCCTGGTTAATAGTTTATTTACCTAATTGAATAACTGATGAATATACAATAAAAAATGCAAGAAAAACTTTATCCGAAAATTATTTGGGCCAATTCATGTTTAACTTACTATTTAAATTTTAATTGTATACTGATTTGTTTAGGATTGTAAGCGTGTAGAGCGAATACATTACAGATTAACTAAACATAAAATTCTTACAAAGGTATTCATTGTTTTGTACCTTAAATAATGAATTTATCTATTTTAGAATATTTAATTACGAAATAAGAGTTCATTTGTGATCCCGAATTGTATTCAAGGAACCAAATTATGATGGCATTAAAAAGACAAGCAAAATGATAATAATATAAATCTTGAGGGAAATGTTTACACATAGAATCCTTGATTACGAAACGTATCTATGTATATCTTTGACTTGTAAGTAAAACACTGAAACCGAAAAGGACGCTTTAAACGAGCGTTTATTTATTCAAGCAAGAAATTTCTAAACACCACGTTTGACGGTCAACTGGAAGACTGTATTTCATGCGTAATAAATGGAACAAAATGAAGTGAAAATTTAGGCACATGGATAGATGTGCAGTAAAGAGCTCACAAGTATTTTGATATTTCAATCTACCAAGAACTTTTAATGTATTGCTTATGACTCTCTCAATGTGACATTTTGTTAGTTTTTGTTTGACTCATTACACATTATTACAACAACTCACCAGATGATAAAGCTTCCCTTTCAAAAACTTATACAACCTCGTAGATATTACCTACTTTCTTTACTCAGAAAAAACAAAATCATCTTATACGTTTCGTATACAATTTCTGTTTTAAGAAAACCGTATCAAGTTAAGTACAGCATCAAAGGAGTACAATATATTATGGTTTGATATTACGATACTGAATTTTCATCCTTATTTCATTCTTTTAATAAGTAATATATCTAAAATACGAACTTTTCAGTTAAAAAAATTATTTTAGATTCTTTCAATAGCTGCAGATAATATTAGTTTACAATATAAGCTATATATCACAAATAGGGCAATTAAAGTTGTTTCATCAGAGTAAAAAATATGTTTTCTCTATTTCATTGGAATGGAATAATATTAAAATCAGAGATATTTATAATGAGCCTAATTTAGGATATGCAGTTTCCTGTACTAAGATAACAAGAGGCATTTCATCCCGAAATTGATTACTCTTATGATTATTATAATTTACCGTTTCGGTCATAATAAGTTGACTCCACCTTATTATGTAAAAAAAAATATTACATATAATGTTTTACACACGAAAATTGTAGAAAAGTATAAGATTCATAAACTCAGAAGTTAAATGACAAGAGTAAGTAAATCTATTTCTACTTTACCAAGAAACTGAATGAGTTTTTGACATTCTGTCTGGATTTGAGTTGAAAAGCTGTTGGTTAGTTTAAAAGTTATTATCAGTGATGTTGAGTAGCCATTATTTTAGTCAAAGTGGGATGAGCTGATGACATGAATGATATAATGTAGTGTGTAGGTGCAGAACAGAATATATTATTTACACACGTGTCTATTGATGGGCCACTTCCTTCACTTGACTTCATCTTCCTTCGTCTTAAATCCCACTTCTGTTTTTCTCTCTTCTGCTTTTCTAATTCATATTTTACATTTCCTATTCCTTCACTTTTTCCTACTCGACCTGTCTCAATTTACAGTTTTTTCTCTTACTAATGGATTGTATTTCTAATAATTTTAGTGTGTTTTATTTAAATGAAAAACAAGTAGAATAAATACGCAGCAATGTATAAAAGGAGAATGGCTATAAAAGTGCTTCAAAATTAGTGATAGAGAAACCATCCTTGTAGGAATTGACACCACAAAGCATTTATATTAAAAAAGTAAAAATTAATTTTATGAGTGAAATGAACTTTTTTAGGATTGTCATTTAGGAAAATTCAAAGTCAAATAAAATGTTTATTAACAAATGATAGATTTAATTACTTTGCTTTAGCTTACTTTGAAGCTTAGGATGTTTAAATAGGAAGGTTTATACCTTCACTATAAGATAAGATAAGAATACCCAACCGCATTTTAGGGCTAGACAGTTAGGGAAAATGACAAAGGTAATAATGTCACCGATAAGATTAATAAGAATTTGTTATCTATTCATACCAAGAGACTAATCCTTTTTTAGCCCCTGCTGTGTGTTGATGACTTTTGATTTGAATGTTATAACATAAGAATTGGTTTGCATGTAAGTTTAAGCAAACAGAAAATTAAAATGTAAACCATTGCAAAAGCAAAAAAAATATTCCAAGATCAATATAGGATTTCGTATTCATGGTTATTCCATTCCAAAACGATGATTCTGGAGGTCTTTCTACATCTATCTGGTTGCATTTGAATTAAAATTAGAATAAGAAATTCGGTTGGCTCCCTGTACTTTCCATTTAAGTCGGGGTTTCTTAGTAAAACAGACAGAATAGAAAATTCCATTCATTCATGCATTTCCTACTTACAGATAGCTATGAATCAGTTAACATACCAAAGTACGTTAATTTGCATCTCGTTATTTATACTTATTTGTAATCAAATACACTTAAAGCTTTTGTGCGTCGAATACATTTGCATTTGTGATATTGGGATGATTATTGAAGATCTTGATATAATATGCCCTGTTACCTTCGCTTTGTTGGAAATTGACAGTCAAAAATATGAGTTGCTTGTAGAAAGACGTGTGTTCTTGTGTTCCTTTTCATTCAAAACGAGTCTCCACATTTGTGCTGTAATCTTCATCGGGATTAGGAACAGATTAAAAGATCATTAGGTAAGCTTAATTCGTCTATTGACAAAGCATGTTGTATAGATGGATAACCCCTTTTTTCTTCTAATTATCTACATCTACCTTGGTATTGACATTGTAATCTTTTCTGTAGAACATAATATTCCTTGGTGTCGATTGTACTAGTACCAATGTCACTTTAATTGTATTTCAAGAAATTTACTTTTCCAGCTAAACGCTCTTTAAGAGATTCGATTTCTAATCGCAATCCGTTCATTAATTTAGCTG
>JAQGAA010003995.1:0-10091 GCA_034696425.1 Isotoma viridis
ACAGTACTACTGAGGCAATGGGTTCAATCCTCAGCCGTATCTTTTGCAAAAGATAACAACGCTATTAAAGGAATGTCTTACAATGAAAAATGAAAATTATGTGTATGTGTCATAAAAACTAGAATTTATTACAGCCCTGGAACAAGATTTCTTCCTAATTTGCAAGCATATGAAGCCCCCCATAGACTTGATTTGGGAAATGGTTAACTATGTTGTTTATATTATATAGCTTACAAAGCAGGAAGTAGGTATGTATAACTCTTTGTTATGATAGAGGAAGGGATCATGCACGTTTTTTAATTCCTGTATACAAATGCCCATGAATGTTGTTTAGGACATTTAGGTTTGTTGTTGTTTTGTGAAAAACAAATTAATGATTAATTAGACAACAACCTTGACATAAATATTTTAGAAAGATTCACCAAGTTGGAGTGGCTCATGGAGTCATTTCCAATTTGTCCAAAACTGTATAATGCCATTGTACATAGGCATTTGGTAGGAGTAATTTGACCCTGTCCACCTTTAAAAGCCTTAACTTCTAGAATAATTATTTATAAGAGCCGCATGAGTTGAAGCATCGAATGGAAACTGCATCAGAAAAACTGCATTCAGACTTCTATTGTAAAATAAGGTTGGGGCTTTAATAATTACGGTCTAAAAGTTTTACTAATTCACTATCAAGTTGCATAAACTCAGAAATGCGTTTTTGTATAACTTGTTTTCTGTAGTTATGTTATTATTAAGGTAAAATTGCTGCATTGCATTGAAAAACAAATTATATGAAGTATTATTTCATCAAATATGATATTACCTTAACTTTGCCATGCTGAAATTATATCAAGTTCATGGGATGACTAGTTATTGTAGCTCTAACCACAGTAACCACCCATCCTTGGCTGAAAATGATAAAAAGTTGCAAAAGTTGATCTCACAAAAAATAAAGTTGCTAAGATGAGGAATATTTATAATAATATAGGTAAGCTGTTTTAAACAATAACCTGCTAGCTTATTTTTCACATACTGCATTTATATAACCAAAAAGGTTACTGTCGAAGGCACATCATCACATGCAATCCTTGTGGATTTGCAGTAGTTTGACACACGTTGGCATACTACACGTCCAAAATAGTTTTATTACATTGCTTGCTTTGCTACAAAGAGAATAAGACAAGTTCTGGTTCTGGACATCAATTCCTTAAAAATTCCAGACTTGTAAAAATTTTTGGAGGTATCCGCAGTGTGTAATTTAGTCAAGTTTTCGTACCACAAAAAACTAGTCGTAGTTGGCCAGGCGAACTTTTAGATTTTACTATCGAAGAATCAAAAGAAAATAGTAGCTTTTGAATATAAGCTAGAGGAAATAATTGGCATTAAGATGAATTTTTGTTTTTACTAGATAGCATTTATTACTTTGTTGTTCCTCATCCAAGAGCTTAAAGATTTAGAGCTTGAAACAAAACGAAAATATATTTTGTAGATATTTTCAACAGTCTAGTAATTCACGCATTTTTATTTCGCTAGTTGGTTTCTATTTTGTAGCATATAATTATAAAGAGTGTTTTAGCATAAGATTTTGTTAAGTGAGAAGTATTATGATTAGTAGTTGTTGAGAATGGAAAAAGGAAGCCTTATTACAGCCACTTTGTTTCTTGTGTGTAGTTATCTCTATGTAGATTATTTGAAATATGGAGAGAGACCGATTGTTGAAATTGAAAATGGGAAGATTAGGGGTATAGTCCAGGCTGCGAGTGAATACCGGGCAAGGTATAGTGCTTTCTTTGGGATTCCGTATGCCGCTCCGCCAATTAATAATCTTAGATTTGAAGTGAGACTACTAAAATTTTATAATTTTACAATCTTTTATTTTGCAATTTAATTTATTAGGATTTTTCTAAAATAAATTTTAAAAGTTTTTATAATTTTTTTCTATAATAAATTAAAATTTTATATCGGAAACTATTTTAGCCACCAAGTCCGCCTCAGAACTGGAGTGACATTCGAGATGCAGGGTACTATAGGTCACAATGTATTTCCTTGGATTTATTATTCTCTGGATTTATGTTTGGAAGTGAAGATTGCTTGTTTCTCAACGTCTTTGTGCCTTTAGTAAGGAAAAACCCGATTAATCTGATTTTCCTTCGCAATTTAGCTAAGGATGTTAACAATTAAAAATCATGTGTGTGAAATTAATGACACGTTTATATTTTTCAAGGTTGGGCACAATATGCCTTTGCCTGTTATGGTCTTCTTTCATGGAGGGTATTGGCATGTTGGTTAGTAATAGTTTTAAAAGCTTTTCATTAATCTACATTTAATTGGGTAATAAAATTAAGAAATTGTATTGCATAGGCTCATCTCAGGATCATGGGGAAAAACGATTTATGGGAGAAGATGTAATTCTAGTAACTTTAAATTATAGGTAAGAGATCTAGATCTTTTGTTTCTTGATTCAGTAGCTTACTGCGTAGTAGTTTCTCAACAATTATGTATACTTCTCCTCATAACTATTAATCTTGCAAAATTATAAACATTTCTTATCATTTTTATGTTGTTTTGACGCTATCCCATTGTACTAATTAAGCTGTTTTTTTTACTAATTTTCAGACTCGGGGCTTTAGGTAAATTAGTCATTTAATGGAAAAGTTTGAATCCTCGTTAACACTACAGTGAGATACTTTAACGTGTGTTTCTGTTTAGTGAACTATGACAGATTTGAACGTAGCTTGAGAAACTTACAAGAAATTTTCTCAGGCTGGACGTAAATACATATTATGTGCAGTATGTAATAACATTTTGAATATTATTATAATGCACAGGTTTTTTGAGCACGGGTGACGAAGTCGTTCGTGGAAATCAAGGTCTCAAAGATCAAAATATGGCCTTGAAATGGATCCAGAGAAATATTAAATCTTTTGGTGGAGATCCAACTAAAGTCACTATATTTGGAGGTAGACCTCGGCTTTTTGTCTGTTTTAATAAATGAATGAGAAAACGTTTTATTTCTTTTGCATCGCTTATTGGTCATTCTTTTTAGAATCAGTAGGAGCAGCGTCAGTTCATTTGCATATGATTTCACCTTTATCTAGAGGTAAGATATCTAGTGTAAGACTTTATATAATTTGTGAAGAGATAATGTGAAAATTTTAATTTATTATGAAAGATTTCATACAAAATTTTAGGACTTTTTCATCGAGGGATTTCCCAAAGTGGATCTGCAATCAATGAATTTGTAACAACGTTAAGACCGAAAGCTCAAGCACAACGCTATGCTAAGAAATTCGATTGTCCCACAGATAATAGCAAAGACATGGTAAAATGCCTTAAGAAATTGGATGCATCTGTCTTAGTAAAGGCGCATTCAGAAGCATTTGTAAGTTTTTTGTTTACCAAATAGTATGTATCGCATTTAACTTACATTATTTTGTTTAAGTTTGTAAAAACAACTGTTTTAGGATGGTCTACGCACTAAAGCAATGATGTTTGCTG
The DNA here is from genome assembly GCA_034696425.1 of Isotoma viridis. Lineage (NCBI taxonomy): Eukaryota > Metazoa > Arthropoda > Collembola > Entomobryomorpha > Isotomidae > Isotoma > Isotoma viridis. The sequence goes on from JAQGAA010003995.1 coordinate 3,487, forward strand.
CAACAATCGAAGCAGTCAATGACAGTAAAGCGTTTTTAGTTGAGGATCCACTTAAAATGCTAGAGCGTGGGGATTTCGTAAAAATTCCATGGATAGTGGGTGTAAATGCTGATGAAGGCCGATTTACATCTGCAGGTATGGAACGAACCTTAAAAATCGTCTCAATAAATTCTTAAGAAAATTGAAAAACAATTCCTTTCAATGAAATAACATTTCAGGTGTTTCAGCTAACGAAACAAGAGAAAATATACTTAAAAACTGGAACACAGGGCTACCTGCTGTAATTAAATGCTCAAAAAATGACCAACTTTCAGAAAAAATTCAGAACTTTTATTTCCCAAATTTGTCTCCTAATACTACAAAAGAGGATTTTTTGCAGAACTTCACAAATTTAGTTTCTGATTATGCGTTCTATCATCCAGCATCAAAAAGTGCAAAGTTTCATGCTAATCATGCTGAAACTTATTTATACTACTTGAACTACAGAGGATACTTCTCTTTGGATAAATTTTGGGTCAATAGAGAATATTCAAATTATTTTGGTCATCCTGCAATAAGCATTTTCGTACATCATGTATGGGACATGGTACAAGAATTTATTCTTGGCAGACCTGTCGTATCAGAGTTTACATGTCATGGAGATGAGCTACCTTTACTTTTTAACTTTGGATGGTGCCCTGACTTCGTGTCTATGTTACCTGAAAGAGATTTAGCTATGTCTAGGAAAATAATTCGACTTTGGACAAATTTTGCTAAATCGTGGTAGTTCAGAAACCGAATTAATGAATTTATTTTCTTTTCTGGTGGGCTTGTGGGTTTATTTCTCTAATTGTATGTTTTCTTTCAGGAATAAACTGACGCTTGACAAAGTTACTTGGGAGCCTGTAAATCCTAAAAATGGAACGCTTAGATATTTAGATATAAGTACAAATCCTGCTATGATTGATGAACCTTTTACGGAAAGAGTGAATTTTTGGGAATCTACCTACTACCAGTTGGACCGCGATTAGTCATTCGAATGCATTTCTCAAGAAATGAAATGGTCAAATATGTGATAAATTTTATGTTATAATTTACTACTTAATAAAAACAAAAATGTAAAAACAGAAAGGATGTAATGTGTAATAATTGTATTATTCTTGAAAAAATCTCCCAAAAAATATGAAGATTTTTGATGTTGGCAGTGCAATCCGCTTCAATAATAGTAATAATTATTCCTTACAAAACAATAAATTAACAACAGCAGATTCCACCTGCTCCATTTTGCGGTTGACCTGATCCATAAGAATTTCCTCGATTTCCATTTCCATTTCCATTAGCTTGAGCTAAAGTAGGTCGACAAATCTTGGCCCGTCCATTTGACTCAATCATTATAGTACATGAGAATGTAATGATGGTGCATTGTTTAGAGTCTGGGTTATCAGGAGAAACTTGGGAAATCCCGTAACTTGGAGCAAATCCGTCTTGATCACCGGGTCGTCGAATGAATTGGGTTGAGCCTGGCCCAGATGGATATCCACCAGTACTCACAGGTTGAGTGTACGCTGGGCCTCCCTGACCTTGGCTTCCTCTGCCTGATTCAAGAACACCTTGACTAACCCCGGGTTTAAAGTTTTGCTGGGTGCTTGAGGTGTCAACTGCTTGACTTGGGCCTCTACCACTTTGATTAAGTGTAGTATCCAGATGGCCACCACTATCAGGGCCTCTTGGTAATCCGGATCCACCTTGTTGGTCAACTCCAGATGATAGACCTAAGCCACTAGAGACCTGTCCAGGACTGCCATTTTGCCCTAAAGTAGAATAACTAGTACCAAGGGCTCCAGCACCATTGGTTTCATGGGTAGAATATGTGCCTGGAGTTCCAATCTGGCCAGTGTAAGTATTCCCTGCATTTGTTTGACCAGAGCCTGGACTTGTGATTGTTGCTCCTGGACTACCAACCCCAGTTTGTCCAGGGAGATTTATGGTCCCTGACTGGCCAGGTTGTGTTAATCCATGCCCAGAGTCGGTTGCATAGCCATTTGTACCCCTTGGTCTGGATTGTTGAGTACTTTGGCCATTGGCTCTTGATAGTGAAAGCCCATAACCATTACCCGTTCCTGTTCTAGACTGATCTATGTAACCAGGATAAGACGAAGTTCTGCCATTGCCATTTGTATAGGTTTGACGGTATCCGTTGCCATTTGTTGTGCGATGGCCATTAGTTCCCCTACCGTTTAGGCTGCCTTGATTTTGAAGAGCTGTGTCATAAGTAACGTACTGTGTTTGACTTCTACCATTTCCATTTCTTCCAGTGCCGGGATATGAAGATGAGCCATACACAGCTCGTCCAGGGCTGTAAAATTCTGATGTTCCACTGCCAAGATAAACTGTCTGAGCTTGGGCTTGACCACCACCGGTGGATGAAGCAAATGCATGTGGAAGACCACCACTGCTGCTTGAGTATGTTGACCTACCGTTTGTATACCCATACCCAGGAATTTGTTGCGGTTGTGAAGCATACCCAGTACCACCGTTGTATGAGGATGAGGAACCATAGCTGTTTGATCCTCCATTTTGATAACCGTTTCTGTAAGTTTGGCGTCCATTTGTTTGAGTTGGAACTCTCCCTAATGGTCCTCTATGAGTTCCTGACAGCCCCTCTGTTGGTTGTTGTGAATACACAGAACCTTCATTTGGTGTCAAACCTGATTGAGTTAAGCCAGATTGCCCAGGCAGCGGCAGCCTCTCAACTCCAGGAGTATACTGAGAGGTTCCTACTGATTGCCCAGTACCTCCTGGAGATAATTGATGACCTCTTTCACCCGTTAATTGATTCGAAGCAACATCTGCACCGGCACCTCTAGAGCCAGTTCCAGATTCTGGAACTGAACTTCCAAATACAGGTTGCGAATGATATCCTGATCCTCCATTAGTAGTATAACCTGGAATTCTCGACCCTGGATAACCTGACTGTGCTGCCTGATCTACTTGGCCTAATTGGGAAGCATGAGGAACATATCCTTGGCCAAACTGACTACCAGATCCTCCGTTTTGTCCTGGGCCCAAACCAGTCCCATGGCCAAACTGATTACCAGATCCTCCATGTTGCGATCCCTGTCCCAATTGACTAGATCCTCTGCCATTTTGACCTAAGCCTAACCCTGATCCTTGTCCATGTCCAAGTTGATCATACGGTCCTCCAGTTTGCCCAAGACCGCTATCAGATCCTATCTGATTTGAAAGACCTGAATCAGACGCGCGTGGGTAATGACTTTGCTGACCAGGGAAACGACTTTGGCCTGAAAGTTGTCCTTGATGGCCAAGTCCACCACCGAGGGGCGAGCCTCCTCCATTTCCAAATGATAAATGATGATTGATTGCAATGTTGGATCTGGTGTACCTCGAGAACGTATTGGAGCAAAAATTGTGCACTCAATCATGACCATCAATGCCAACTATGTTATACTAACTCCTTAATTTTAATTTTTGCTCCAACTAGTTCTCGAGGTACACCAGATCCAACTCTTTGTCCACCAGTACCATATCCGGCACCTGGAATCCACCCGTGCTGGCCATTTCCATAACCTGAAGATGAACCACCTTGTCCAGCTAAAACACTTGCACTAGCCATTGATCCTCTCCCTTCTTGTCCCAAATTTACTTGAACTTGGGCGTTAGAAGGTCCTATTCCAGAACTTGCTGCTTGCCCTGAACCCCCGACTTGACCTAGGGCAATTTGTGCTTGAGCGTTACCTGCTGAGCTGCAAGTTCAATTAATAATTACAATTAACAATTTGGCTAAATCAATTAGAGTTATTTAAGACCTACAGTACTGAAACCATCTTAACGTTAAAAAAACAAAACTTCTTAAAGTAGAACTCGGTTTAGTATAGCATGCACAAATGAATCCAATTTTTACAAGTTTATGGTTCAGTGCAAATGAAAAATTGTAACCTTGAGACACTTCCAAGGATTCCAGTACCAGCAAGCTGAACTTGAGATTGACTAGTCCCACCTAATTGTGACTGGGCTTGGCCGGAAAAGAAACCTTGTCCTGAGACCTGTCCTTGAATTTGAGATTGACTGGCTGCTCCTATTATGACAATTTGTTTAAAATTTACATTTTGATATCAAATTTAAAATGAGTTTTAATGGGCAAAAAAATGAATTTTTCTACCTTGCTGAGGCCAATATTGTCCAGAATTTCGGTTCCCTTGACCATTCCCACCACTTGCTCGCTTTTTCCTATTATGACTTTCATAAACAGGAAAGTTTATCTTTTGTAAATTCACATCAAATTTTGCTATCAAATAAATGGGAAGTTCCCCACAAAACGCTTCCACCAGAGTAGAATTCATATTCTTTCCTTTTAGAGAAGTTCTTTCCAGATTTAAGTCCGAATCATTGGGTATCACAAGAGTGCTATGCACATTAAAGCCATTCGTACCCAGTTCTTCGGCAAAGCAAGCTTTATTGGACTCATCCTTGTAGAAAATCATACCCTGTAGTTCCATAAATTACAAATTAATTCCTCGCCACTTTCAACACTTTTGAACAGATAGTTTGAATAACTTGAAATATCTCAAACCGTTTTATAGTCGTATAGAGCTGAGATCTGAATGGGTTCTTGGTTTGAGTTTTTTTCAGGAGGATCTTCATCATTCTCAGCAAGTCCAATACTATTTCCCCAAGCCTTAAAGATTCACGAAATTTTATATTCAATTTAATTTTTAAAAAAATTAAAAGCTACTTTCAAATGAATTACCTCTTTGGATCCTGCTAGAAAAAATAGATAGAAGATGACAATCTTCAAAAATTTCGGAACTGAAGACATTTCAAGTTTTAGAAGTGAGTCTGCGGACCATAAAACGTAAAATCTATTGATCAAGTCCACACTGGACAAGAACTGAATTCGTCTCTCTTAAAGTATAGCGATTAGAATGGTGATAAATATGAAGCATAAATTTGTATTTATTGTAACCGACAATTGAAGCACTTACACTTTCAATTCATTTCCCAAAGTGAAATTGGCAGAGAGGCATCTCATTAAACTCAACTGCAGACGATAGTGACAGGAGGGGTCATGACTTTTTGCAAATCTTATTTACAGTGATAAAGAATATGCAATATTCAATAAACTCAATTATAAATGCCCTTCCTCCTGACATACTTTTTGATGATCTCATAATAATATTAAGTTGGTTCATTAATCCATGATCTAATTTTTCTTGGTATAAAGTTTCCTTTGGGTGTTGGCAATTTCAAAATGACAATCTTAAGGCATTTACAGTTTAGATGCATTTAGTTAGTAATAAAAATGTCGTTAAATCTCAGTCAAAACAAATTGTACATTTTTACAACATTTTTCTATGAAATAATAAGTAGACAAAATTTAAACAAAATTAAATTAGCTTTATGAAATTTGCCATTTTAATTTAATCCATTAAGATGAGTTCGCAATTTCTCACTTTAATTGCAATATACTTTCGCTCAATTTTTGACAGCATTGATACTACCAACCAACATTAGACTGCATGCGTATAGTCTGGAATGAATTATGATTAATCATCAGACAAGGATAAATATCAATCTCAAAGTCACAGTAGCATCAAATCCAGAGTATGCTACTATCTTTCATAGACATTGATTTTCTTTGCTGGAGCAATTTTTACGCTGCAATGGAGTTGAATCTTGATAACTATGATAAATGACGAAAGTTTTTATACTATGGGAATTATATTGTAAAACTTGTTTATTATTATTGATATAAAAATAGATATCATGGGAAATTAGTTATCATGAATGGGAAATATTGTAATGAATATTTCTCATCTACTAAAGCTAAGCGAAATACTAATCCAATGCAGTGTGCAGCGTGTGTACTGTCGTTAATAATAAACATAACTGTGTGAGTCATTGGAAGTTCCAATTTAATTTTTGGAAGAATTTGTATTTTCAATTTGGAACTAAAAATTCAACCAAAAAAATTGCATCAAACTTCAATGTATTTAAAATAAACTCATTTTCCTATTTTTGATAGGAAACAAAGCATTATTAAATTGCTTAGCTTTCAGCTTTATGAGATCGAGGTATGCAAGATATTGAAACTCAATGTTACCAAGTTCTCTGGTTTATAATGTGATAGGATGCAAAAAAAACATTACATTGTGGTCTAGTTCATGAGTATAAATGCAAGCAATTCTTAGAAAATTCTGATTTTGAGTAAAGCTAGAGTTAGTTAGATTCGGGAATTGCAGTCTTTTTGCATAACATTGGGTATTATCGTCCAGAATCAGAAAAGTAATGGTTGGTGAGATAGTTCGTAACTGAACCGGTTCAACGAATTTTTTTACCCTTAACTTATTCCCATCATGCTATGCTGCAATGATATGAATTTCCCTTTGTGCACGCAAATTCATGATTATAAAATAAACTTAATAACCTTATTTTGCCTTTAAATCACGGCTGATCAGTTGGTCTGGACACTTCAATACAACACTGTGGCCGAAAGATTTTTACTTTTGCCTTTAAATTGTCTTTCAAAAATGCTAGGAAAATTGGGTTTATTAAGCCCCATAGTGCTTATCATCGCATACGTTTACTATCAAAATCTGTCCCGATTG
>JAQGAA010003996.1:0-10089 GCA_034696425.1 Isotoma viridis
TCCATCGAAATTCATATTTTTAACCCATTCGGCTAGCATCTAGCCAAACTTTGTCAACCCCGATTGTCAAAAGTGGCGAATTTTCAGCTTGTACGCGTTTTTGCAAAATTCTAAGGCATCAGCTATGTCAATTTACTGAATACTCTTTAAATACAATTAGAAAGTGTGTGCTTAATTAGGCTACACAAATTTTGATAGGAGGAGAATGAAAGTTAAATTTATGATTTAGGTAATACATATTGAATTCTTTTTGAACTAAACTAAAATCAAAGACTAAACTTTAAATTCGTCATATTATTAATTTTAAGAACTTCGCTGCCATATTTTAACCGCAGTATTGACAGGTCGAACTTCATCAGCAGTGACAGTAAATTGCGTTCCAACGAAAACCGTAGTCGTACCGAGTGCTGCTCCAGTTCGAAGAGGAGGACTTATAACCCCTACATCAACAGTCACATCACCAACCAAGCTTGCTAAGTCCTCTGTTTCAATAATATTTACTCTGTTAAGTCGAGGTGTCCCTTGGGCTTGGGTTTCACCAAAGGGTGCTGCAGCTCCTCCTTCAGTTCTGAAAAACATGCCTGCATACTCCACTGATACATCTGTCCATTGAACATTTGACCATATTTCTTGTGGTGCTGGTTTGTTCGGAAGTTGGACATAAATAAATCCCAAAGGAACTGTAAATCAAATTACAACAAAAAACATTACTTTTTTAAACACTCAAGAAATGGACTACCTGTGGGCACTTTTTTGCAAATGCATGCAAAACTTAATCATGTTTTATTTGGAGTTGTTTTAATGATGATTTTGAAGACTTTTTGTAAGTGAATAAACAATAAACAATTCAAAAACCTTCGGGCCCGTGCCCTGATCGTTTTTGAATTTACCCTTAGAAGTTAGAATCTATATAGCACTTTCAAAATTTTACCTGGATTTTTCTCCATGTCTTTGACTCGTCTCCGATTCTCCAAAATAATCTCTTGAGTCTCACTGACACTCAAGGTTTGTAACTTTTGACATACAATGAGATTTTTTGGAAGACAAGAAACATCTCTCCACAAGCCATCCCCATCAGCTCTTGCTTTCAGACCATTTTGATCTTTAGACGATAAATGGGATGCCATTTCAACGCAAGTCTTTTCAGGACTATTTGTAGGAGCTCCAGGGGCCCAGTTTGTGTAACGAATCGGAGATTCATTATAATTCCATTGGAATTCATTTGTAGAACCCATTCGGCTTGCATCTAGCCAAACATTGTCAACTACTCCGGAAACGTTAAAGATAAAATGAGTTAAGAAAGCTTGTTCCTCTGCAGTTTTGATTGTCAAAAGTGGCGAATGTTCGCCTTCTGTAAGTTCCTTGCAAACTTTTAAGGCCTCAACAATGTCAACAAAATTTTCAACTATTTTGAAGCATTTTTCATCTTTGAACGCAGTCCATGTCGCGGGACAAATTCCTCCGGAAACAGCTGAAATCAAATTAATCCTACTTGCTAAAAAGTATTGAAATACTGAAATTGTAATGGAAATTGTAATTTCAAATCTTACCAGTGCCAAGAAGAGATGTAATTGTAAAATAAGTTAGAATTCGAATTATCGATTTCATTTTGCAGAGTTTCAAATTCTAGCAAAATCTAATAAAAATTAAAAACTCGCCAACGTTTAAAGTTTGAAATAACTATGTCAATCAATAACTCTCTAGGTCTGGAACCTGAAACAAAATGAACCCTTACTATTAAGTTTATAAAATGCATGGTATCTTTTTTTATTTGTTACATTTAGTCAAGTGGTGGGCTGGATTTTGGATCTGATATACTTTGAGTAGAGATAGTAGAGAATTGTAAAATGCGTCATTCAAATTTTAAACTTAAGAGTGCTGAATTGGAATCACAATTTGATTTCACTTGACGATTCTTTGAATGCCAGCAAGCTAGTATATGTCATATATCACCTTTAATCCAATTAATCCTTCGTTAAGTCAGCTTTTACTTTTGCACACACAAGAAATTCTAGGAAATTTACTATACTGACCTAAATGTTACAATAAACAATGAAATCTTGTCAAATTTAAAAATGATGGATCGGATTACTTAATCAGTACAAAAATAATGTTGTTACATTTGTTACTGATGACTTTATGAGTGAAACTTACAGTGCTTTCAGTTAATAGAATTAATTTACACTATTATAAATAAAATTAAGCATCAATGTATAAAGCGTCAGTTGGGGAACTTACTTAAAATGATTTAAAGAATTTAATTTACAAAACAAATGTTTAATGCCTTCAATGTGGAGAAATTCTTCAAGCTGAATCCGAAATTCTCCAAGTGATGACAATCGGTATTGACTTTTACATTGAATTTAGTGTTTTATTATTTTTTGATTCTTTATTCATGTCATGCCTTTTGACTTTTTGATACAATAATAACCAGTCTTCTAATAAGGGTACAGGATTGGAATTTCCTACTTATATTTAACTAATTTATTATTGGCAAATATTATTAAATATGTTAATAAACAGTTTTCATCATTCCTTCTTTGACATTGTAAATTGGCTGAATATAAAATAAATATACAACGTTAATAATATTTGTTCACAACAGGCAATGAAGTCCAGTCCAAACTGAATCCCTTAGAAAGCACGACATAATTCGTCTTATAAAGAAATAAAAGAGTGTCACTACTCTCAAAAGTCATTGTGTAATTAGATCCACAAGTCCTATTAAAATTACATTTTAAAATAAGATTAACAAATCCCTTATTTATCTTTGCTTTTACATCAAATACACTTTGAAATTTGTTTTAAACATAAAAATCTTACTTTTTCACATTGACCAATCCATTCTCAGTCAAATCATAAACCAACACAAAATCACAACAACCAATGAGACATTGTTCAATAACCACCAGGTTTAGATTAACTTCTTTTTTCATTCCCGGATTAAATTGGTAATTAGTTGGAGGTAGGACATAAAAGGTCATAACATTATTTGGTGTCATTTCTCCTTCAGTGGCGACAGTACCCTCAGACAAGTCATTAATCACATCACCAATAGTGTCACCAATCTCAGCCGTATATTCACTTCCATAAGAAGCAACATATCTCAAAACGAAGCCTTTTCCAGTTTCTGAAGTTTCTTCAGATGTTAAGAAAGTGACGATTGCAACAGATGCGTTGGCATAATTGCTTATTCCTACGGAGTTGTTTGTTCTAAAATTTTAAAACAATAAACATTTAGTATTTTCATAAAATTTACCAAAGTTGTATAAAATTCCCCAAAAATAAAATAATTTACAGTAATTCGGTTTGAACAAGAGGCTCAGCAAAAGGTTCTCCTACGTTTCCCATGAAATCAAAAAAATCTACAATTACTTTATCCCCTGGAGACGTAAATCCAACTTCTTCTAATTCTACTTCCATGTTTAAACGGTTACTTCGAATTAGCCAAACACATCTTTCATTTGGAGAATAAGTTTCATCAGGTTTGTAGGAAATTCTACCTTCTATGGATTCGAATTCTTCTAAATTGATTGTTATAATTGATCCGCAGGGAGTGGCTGTAAATTGTGTAAATACAAAATAAGAGTCTCATTAATTAAGTATTTCAGATGGATATATTAAAACCTTCTCCCTTACATTGTCTTTCTTGGTAACCCGATGCCAAATGCATACTTAGCAAAAGTATAAGATCACAAATAACCAAATGCAGTTGTAATTTCATTTTGGAATTTGTATTCAAATTTTTCAATATTTAATTAATAAATATACTATCTGCACTGAGCTAAATATAATAAATCCAAAATTATGTTGTCGAATCTGGCACAAAATTATTTTGTCAAAATATAAAGAACCAGCACCATTGACATCTGATTATCCCGTGAAATCGTTTATTTCACTGCAGAATGCAAAAACGGCAATAACAGCAAAGTATTGCAGAAGTGAATTAAGAGATTGATTACATTTTAATGCGCTGTTGTGGAAAAATGATAACATTGTGATGATAGCGGTATTAAGTGTAAACAAAAGTTACATTAAACTATTTTTTCTAAATAAAAATCATGTATAAAATACTGTATCCGATGTCGTCGATTTTTATTTAGAGTCACGAGTTATTCATCATGAGAGTTATTCTGTTGATGACAGACGAACTCTTTGCTAATGAATTATCTTTTAAGTTTTTAATTACCGAAAATTCATCCTCAAAGCTCGTGATAATAAGCCTCATGTTTAAAAAGGATTGGAATATTTGGATGTATTTTATTTTTTTATATGAGTGATATCTGTAAGAATTTTGAATGTAGCAAAAACACTCGGCATTGGCTTTTAATATGTGTTTAGTGTTTAATTAATTGATCCTTTATTCAAGTGAATTGCATTTTGACACAATAACATAAGTCTTCCAAGTAGATCACAAAATTTAAATTACTTTTCTATAACTCATTATCTGCAAATATTATTAAACAAAATGTTGAGTTAAACTTAACAAACATTATATAGCTGGCATACTATTGTTTTATGTTTTTTTTTACAGTATACAACATACATTTTCGTCCCTGGTTTTATTTGATAACAGTAGATGTACATTGGCTACATTTCAAAATTTTATTATTTGTTCACTCAACAGGCAAAGAAGTCCATTCCAAACTGAATCCTTTAGAAGGAACAAAATAATCCGTCTTGTAAAGAAATAAAAGAGTGTCACTGCTCTCATAAGTCCTTGTCCTATTAACTCCACAAATTCTATTGAAAAGCATCATTAAAAATAATTAGATTCGTTATAAAATTTTAGCATTTTTTGTCGCTTTGTAAATAATTAATAAGATTTTTCAGTATAATTCAAGGTGTGTACACTTCGAGTCGGCCTTCGACCTTTGACTCTTTTCCTTTTCCTAGAAGAGCAAGCTCCGCCAAGAACAAAGTCTGAAGCCGAAGACTGGCTTAAAAGTGTACTAAAATTGATATTACCACAAATTACCACAAACAAAATTTTATTTAAAATGAAAACCGTTACTTTTCTGAATTGACTAGTCCATTTTCAGTCAAATTATTCATTCCAGGAAGAAATTGATAATTGGACATAAAATGCCATAACGTTGTTCGGTATTTCTACAATAGCGATAATACCCCTAGACGAGTCACTAATTTCATCACCAATCCGATCCGTATATTCACTTCCATAAGAAGCAACATATCTCAAAACGAAACCTTTTCCTGTTTCTGAAGTTATACGTTGGCATAATTGCTTATTCCTACGGAGTTGTTTGTTCTAAAATTCCCAACAATATTTAGTATTTTCATAAAATCTGCAAAGTTGGTATTCTTTGTATAAATTCAGTAAAAAAAATAATGATTTATAGTAATTCTTAATTGACCTGCTTTGACTAGCCAAGTGGCAATTGTACTTGGTTCATATTCTACATCAATTGGAATATGTCCATTGCATTCCATAACTTTGTTACTAAAAAAGGTTTAAGATATTGCTAATAGTCATAAAATAGCTAAAAAATAAAAATAAAATTAGAAATTGCTTACTCATCCCATTTTTCAGGGTTTGGAATGATTCTTGAAAACCCAATGCCAAATGTATACTTAAGATTAGCAAAAGTATAAGATGGCAAATAACAAAATTTTCTTGTGTTTTCATTTCGAGATTTGAATTAAATTTTTTGGAATAAATAAAATGTTAAATTTATTTAAATGTTTAAATGAATTTGCTGTACTGCATAGAGTAAATCCAAAGTTAAATTGCCGACTGGTACAAAATACAAGCAGGTAAAATTGATATTTATACGTTCCGTAAAATTGTTCATTTTATTCCCCGATGCATTAACAAAAACAATGAATTGAATAAAGATTGATAACATTTTAATACACTGTTAAAAAAATTGTGAAATTAAGATAATAACGGTTTAAGTAGCATCATAAATATAAATAAATATTAATTATTTCTGCATTATAATTATAATATATAAATACTGTAAAACTTAAACTCTGAACCCAATGCTATAAATTTTTATTTATTTCGATATCATGGGAGCATTTTTGTTTGATGACAGAAATGAATTATCTTAAAGTGTTGAATTATCGTAAAACTCATCTGCAAAACTCGGGATTATTAAGTCTCATGTTTACAAAGGATTGAAACAACAACTCCCATATGGGGATTTAATTTGAGGTTTACGGTATTTGTATACCTTCAGATGGGGTGAATGTTCCAAATGATTTATAATATATATTTTAATCATTAAATATGCTTATTTATTTCATCATCATTTTTATTCAGCGGATTATTTAGGTTTTTGAAAGCCTTGAGTTAAATTTAATGAACGATTCTTAAGTATCTGTTTTAATTGATTACAACTTACTATGCTCTACACACAATAAATTCACATTACTAAAAAAAACTAATGATGTGACATGTAACTTTAATCTTAATTACAACAATTTGAATTGGAAAGATAAGGATAAGGTCATCTGAGTTTGTTCCTTCATATAAAAAACAAGAAAATAAAAAAAAAATTTTAAATTAAATTAAAAAAAATAAAATTTAAAAATTTAGAAATATATTTTAGAAATTTTAAATGTTTCAGATATCTATTGAAATTCAATTCTTTCTTTGTCATCATTCAGATTTCATAAAATTGGAACACGTGACTTTTAAAGTGAATATTAGGCTAATTTCATAAATGAATTGATTTGCGGATGTTAAACAGTAAAAGTAAATTTAAATCGGTAATGAATGCTCTTCACTTTAATAATAAATAAAGCTTTGGATCTTAATAAAGCTAGCGCTAAGCTAGCTAAGCGCTAGCTAAGCAGAGTCCCTGTTGTATGTAATCAAATATTGTGTTTTAAAAATACAGTTTTTATCATGTTTTGAACTGGAATAATTGTTTTTATTAGTTAGTGAGTTTTAAAAATTTACAAATATTATCGTGTTAGTAAAACTAAGCTAAAATTGATGCTAATAAACTGGGGTTAGTGGGTTAGTATATAATATTTAAATAAATTTTTATTAATAATTTTGAAGGCAGTACATGACAAATCAAACAAAATCAGAAACATAAGTAAAAATCATAAGAAATTCAAAAAAAATATTCAAACTTCCAAATTATTTCCAGGATTAGTAGCCAATCTGCCATTATTGCTCTGCTCTCTCCTTAACAGCTTACTTTCCTGCAAAAGAAAATTTCAAAATAAGATAAGTAAAATTTTATATTGAAATAATCAAAGTTCCTTAGATAAAACTGTTTTAAAACGCTGCTGAGCGCTGCAAAGCGTTACTCACCGTATCCCCACCCCCACCCATGGCGGCGGCGATATCCAGCTTCAGCAGTCACAGCCAACCAAGCAAGGACGACCAAAACTCCAACGCAAGCTGCTTTGCGAACAGCAGAAGTAACTCCTCGGGAATTTGCCATTTTTTCAAAAAAGAGTTTTTTGAATTTTATTTTCTCAAAGGAAAAAGAAATGTTTTTACAATTTTGCTAATTGTATTCGTATTGAGATGTGAAGTTGATTTGATGAAAAAGTTAAAATCTTGAAGGATATTTATACTTAAACGATCATCCACATATCTTCTACCCCCACCACCACCAATAAATCTATTTCATTTTCTTAGCATTGAGATTTACGGTGGAGTGAATTCATTTCGAGATACTATTCCTCGCAAATTATTAACTTATTTGTTGATTCTCGAGACTTTACAAAAAAATCCTTATAGTAGCAGAGCAATAGTATTTTTTATCTACTTTTTAAATACGTTTGCTGAATGAATACGCATAAAATTACGCTTGAATGAGACAAAAAAATAATATACGCCCTATACTAATATATAGTACCGAGACCGACATCGACAAACTGACGACCCCCCTCGTATTATCACCATCATCCTCAATTTCTTATTCGTGTGAATTTCTGAATGAATTGTTTATATATCTATAGCTAAATATTCATATTATTGCAAAATTTATTATGTAAAATGTTCATCCAAAAGAATATACAGTACGGATAATGAACCATGTTACTCATCAAGCATAAAAAAGGATACATTTTCCTCTAAATATTATGCATAAATTCATCTCAAGATTGTTTCTCATGGAGGATTGCATTTTTATATACTTTTGTATTGTTATCGACTTGTGAAGCGTTTAAAAATGTGATTTTTGGAAGAGTTGTCAATGAAAGTGCATTTTGTATGCGTGAAATTTATTATTGAAGGCGTATGGGAAGTAGTAGTAGTAAGTATGGAGAGTGGATTAGTAGTAGTAGTAGTGTTGTAACTTTGTAACTATTTAGTGCTAAGTGATTGATTAATATCATTTAAACTGATAATGTCTAATCATATAGTTAAGACGTGAGTTAAAGTAAACTCTGAAGGAAACAAACGATGTGCAAGTTTTAATAAGAATTTGTAGTTAAGTGTGGGATTTGGGAATGTGCCATTTCAAGCAAGAAACAAGATTCATTTTTAGCCCTTTTTTATTTCCTTGTACTAAATTGCTATCCATTTGTCTTTGTAACTTTTATGCTAATGTGTATTTTGTATTAAGCAGTCATATAAGATGTAGGCTTATCGAGTTTATGTTTCATTCATGATAGATTTTTTGAATTTAAAGAGCAGAGGTTGGACTAGTTCACATGTCGCAGAATCTGTTTTGAGATTTTTAGAATCTTCAAAAAGACATTTTTCTGATTGCACAATTTCGTACTTTTATAGTTTTACAGGAAAAACAGAAAATTAAATTTTAAGCTTGTTTTGATTTCACAATTTATCAAATATTTTATAAATACAAAAACAATTTCTATTTTAAATTAATGATGTGACTATTCATGAGCCTATTCACACAAACCTATTCGCATCGCACAGAAAATTATTATAAAAATGACATCTTGTCCATATCCAATACCAATGGTAAAACCTTTTAAGCCGACACCGACATTTAAAGCTTAACCCCAGTATATGTCAATTGATTCTTAAAAAACTTGGAAATGTACTGTATAAATTTCAGTTTTATAAAAAAAATGGACTTTTGGTGCCGGTTTTTTAGTTAAGTGTACCTTAATATTATATATAATTTTAGAAGATAGGTACTGCACAACACAAGATCGGTAAACGCATCGCAATTCCTATAAACTAACTATTTCTTTGTAAAATTAGTAGCAAAGTAGTTCGAATATGATTTCAAAATGTATTTAACAAGGATCGAACCAGATCCAACCACCTTCATCCTCTCACTCTCACGCAACGAAATAATTTAGTGATACCTATTCAACCGAGAAAAAAATTGATGGGAGGAGGTTATATTGCAAGTTGCTACACACCATATAATATAATGATAAGAATTGAATTGCAAAAATCATATCGCTAAAAAAATTCTGCGGTTATCCCTTTCGACACGAGATTCTTAACTATTTACATTATTTTACTATAAGATTTAGTTCTACAAAATAAAATACAATGATTTAAACCTAAAATAGTTCATTTTAAAAAGGCGTCGTGATTTTATTCTTCGCATTATTTGTTGCATTTATCAAATCAGAGTATCATATTTCTTTAGAGAAGAGAATAACAAGCTGATTTTGCGAAATCATTGTCACAGACTAAACCGAATTACTAAATGCACTTTAAACTGCTTTTGTTATGTAATAATGTAATGCACTCACTCTCTTTGTATTTCGTTTCGTGTTACACATGAATGATAAAAAATGTCTTAATGGAATTATTATATCATTTGGAGCTAGTGGTGGTGGTGGGAACAAAGCCATAATGAAGGAGGCACGTTCAGATATTAAAAAAAAAACATTTTATTTTCGAAGTTTTTTTAATGTTAAAAATATAATTTAATTTTAATTAAAAGTTAAAATAGATTTTAGCATTGATAAGCGACTAGAGTATTTAGTATTGAATGATAAACGGTAAATTATTTTGAGATTTCCTGTAAGCTAAAAAACTAGTAATACAGTAAATATTAGTACACAATACTTATGAATAAAATACGGATTTTATGATGCAAAAAATACCTATTCAAAAATAGGGTAAACTATAGCATCAAATGATATGAAAAATAGTTCATTCTTAAAGAA
>JAQGAA010003997.1:0-10089 GCA_034696425.1 Isotoma viridis
TGGTGGTGTGTATAATGATTACTTAAAAGAATCGAAAGAAAGATAATTAAATAGCAAGTGTTATTGTTATATGTAACAATAAATACCAATCTAATGCAAAATAAATCAACTAAGTTAAAAAACTTATAGTAGAATAACTCTGACAAACAGATTTGTAATTTAACAATACAATATGTAATTTTATTTTTCAGTAGGTACCAGGAAGACTGCAGTGATTCGGAAAAGTCATCTCCTACCAATGAAGCAGGAAGTGGGGAAGGATTAATTCGAAATGGTTAGTGGTTCAATTTCAATACCCAAACTCTTTTTACACTTAGAGCAATCAATAGCATTGTATGAGTACGACTTCTTACTTTTATGCATTTTACCCGTACAAAAGTTTTCAAAAATAATTTCAAATACTTTTAAACCCAATTGTTTTCGTCGTTTGGATGAATTTTGTTACAAATTTATTAGGCTTGCTAGAAGGAGTCTGGATATTACCTTGTACAGAGAGAATAGCATGTCTCTTTCTGGTGTGAATATTATCAAAGGATTATAAACGCTTCCGTATTCTCATCCTTTTTAGTTTATAGATATTTTGAGACTTTTCACAATATATTTTACCACTATGTAGAATCTACTTGCTTTTGTAGTCTCTTTCTGATTTGTCAAGTGGTTTTCTAGTAGAAATGTAGTAAAAAAAGTAGCGAGAGGAGACTTTGTAGGTTTTCAGTTAACGGTTCCCATCAGGATAGAAAAGTAAGCATTTCTTTGCTCAAACAAGAAATACGTTTTTCCCTTGTGCATGTTTAGATTTAGAGTTGAGGATAGTATAAAATGCAGAGTGGACACTTTTTCCTCTCTGTTTCTCTTTTAGTTTTCTTTATTTTGAATGTTTTGAAAGATTATGGAACGGCTATCTATTATCTAGTAGAATCCATACATGCTCCAAGGGTGTTTGCTAACAAAACAAAGGAAATAGGGTGACTTTCACGATATCCCGGACAATAAGTGGCGAAATGTGTTGAATATGTTTACTTACAAAACTTTTCCTCAGGCAATTTAGATGGATCAAGTCCGGTGTTGAATCTATCTAAAAATACACCAGAAGACGTTTCAGATAGTGATGAAAATGCGGCGGATGGAGACTATGACAGTGACAACGAACCAACAAATGGAAACGGTAAGTCCAAATAGAAAAAATAAACTCTGATACTACCTACTGTCTCTTACGTCTTTTCTCTATCATAATATCCATACCATAAAACTCAAATCTATTCATATTTCCTTGAATTTTAGCTAAAAAATTTCAATTATTCTGTTGCAAAACAGCATTTTACTAAAAACTAATCTCTCCTTCTGACTAATACTATGAATTCTTTTGACTTTTTAAAATTCAGGAATTTCCTCCGACACCGGTATGTACGACTACGGAGAAAGATCCCACTCGAGAAAATCATCTCAGCCAAATGAACTGAAGAGTCCTTCAGGAGAAAGTGGCACCCAAGCACATCATCACGATCCTCATTCATCTCCATTCACTGAGGTTTCCGCAGCCGAAGCCGCAATTTCCTCCACTGAAAACCTTCTTCGAAATATACAAGGACTTTTAAAGGTTGCTGCCGAGAATGCCAAGCAGCAAGAAAGAAGAATAAGTTTAGAGAAAGGTACAAATTATATCTTTTAGTAATATTTAAAAAAATAAACATTATACAACATTATATAATTTAATTATGTCTACTGCGCTTCGTATAATATCCAAATTGTATAATCTCAATTCAATTTTGTTCCATTTGATACACCTGAATTAATAAATACATTAAAAAAATAATCCACTCTCTAAAGTAGGATATTTCTCCTTTTAAAAATTATATAAGTTAGTAGTTCCAACATTCATTACATTCATATCTCTGACTCATTAATTTAAAATTTAAAAAAAAAAACAATAATTTAACCCGAAGATGATTTTAATCTAAAATGAAATCTTTAAATTTCTTCCAGCGGAATTCAAGATGGAGATAATGCGAGAAAGAGAATTAAGAGTTCAATTGGAAAAGCAACTAGTGGATGAAAGGAATCTGAGAAGTAAGTCATTACTCTTGGCTATTAAGGATGCCGCAAGAAAGATAGATCGGAATGGGAATTGAAATGGAACAAGAACATGAATCCTCTTCCCACTTGTGGCTCTCAAAGTGCCCTAATAAGTCTTTTATTATTCTTTCTTTTCCATCTGTCACCCCATCCATTTGATCTCTTTTCCTTGTTCACCCTCATCCTCCACCACCACCACCCTGTTTGTGCCTCTCTCTCTAAATATTATCTGTTTCCACATTACTTTATCTGTTCTGAGCCTCACCCGACCTTAAACTTGTCTTTTTAACCCGAATGGGTTTCCTTTTCAACAAGAGTTCACCTTCTTAACCAGCAATATTTCTTTCTTCTTCGTGCCTCTTATTCCTTTCACAAAGTTTTCATATAGAAGGGAAAAGTTTTTTTATCAATTTAAACCCAGTAGTGGAAGTAGAAGGGCTACCATGTAATAAATAGTTTTGGACATTTAGTACCAATTAGGATTAGGATTATTTAGAGCATAACTTATGAGCTTATGGAAATAGTCTTCCAAAGTATTGATCCCTTATTAGTACACCCTTGTAATATTTTATACTTTTCACGGCCTTATTTAACTTAAAGTAAAAAAGATTTAACAACTTAGTTCCAGATTTTTTTCAAACTCATTCAAAATAAAGTACAACTAAGTATTGGTTAATATACCAAATAAATAAATGTAATGTTTTGACTTACAGTGATCTTTGAAAAACGTTGGAAAAAGGAAAGACGACTCCGAAAAAAGCTAGAAGGCTCAGACCAGTGCTCATCGCTCAGTAGAAGCCAAGAGCTCCACCTAAATCAGTCTCATCATCACCAACAAATACATTCGCCATTTTCATCTCAGAATCAAACCGGAAGTCAGCACAATTCCCAACAACATCAGCAACAAGTCTCACCCTTAATACAGTCAAGACACGAGAAATCAGATCAGCAACAATCGTCATCTGCAAGCACAGGTGACAAATGCTCCCCTTCTGACAGTGGTAAATCCACCCAAAGCACTCCGTGCACGAATGGCACTTCGGTTAAAGGTGAATCCAATGATAGGTAATTTTGTAAAACTGTCTCTACGTTATTTAAATCGACATCACTCGACACATGCTTGGTTTCAAGGGATCTCTTTAGTTTATATGTGAATGCTGTCTACCGGTTTGTCATGTTATATACAAAAAAATATGCTTAAGTGTACAACGCGCATTAATCTTTTATCTCTGTAAATTATTTAATCTCGTGTGGTATGTATTTAGTAACTCTGTAACTTAACTGGTGAGTTGTGACTTGTACGAAAAACCCAATCTAATATTTCTTAAGTGGATGGTACTTCTGCCCTTGATAATTCAAATATCTGCTATACTTCTGTCACTGTATATAAGACCTTGATTGTCTTACTGTTAGAATTTATTTCTAACCAATTTCTTATTTTCCACACTGCATTTCATTTTTAAACTCTATCAGGAAAACTAGTAATTACAAAGTTGGTTAAATAGAAAATGCAAATTACCACAATTCTATTGATTAAAAAAGAACCCCACAAAACCTCTCTCTTTCTCCACCCCCTTGTCCTGACTTGTAGGATACTAATAAGTCATTCTTTTATAAGCTGTGTATGACTTTTTTTAAGTTTAATGGAAAAGGACAGAGTTTGAGAAACAAAGGAAACGAGCCCATCATCAATACTTATACAGAATCATTTGAATTGCCCTTTTGAGTTGAACATGAGAAAGTCTTTGATCCATTGGATTTATGATTTTGATGAATGTTTAGGAAGGGTACATAAGTAGGGATTCACTCAGTTGGGGATTTATTGTTATATAAGTAGAGAGTGATCGAATGCAATGAATATATATGCCGATTTTAGTCCATTTACTAATAGCATTGGAAATGTCTCATTCATCACTTTTCATGTTTGTTGTTCCTTTACATCGTAAACCACCATGAATCCTCTTTGATATACTTCACCAACCAGAATCCTTCATCCCTCCAATCCATATGTGCGTGAAAATGAACCCCTCTCTCATTTTTCTTACCTAAATTAGTTACTTATTTAAATAAACATTGTATTCTACAAAACTTAAACTTTTTTATTTCTAAAGAGGCATTTGAATCCTTTCAATCCCTGAATGATCTCGATTTTCATATCTCGCAAGCATTTTTAAGAAACTAAAATGATTCTGTAATTTTTAAGACAGAACATGAATCTTATTTGAATTTAAGTATTTTATAAATTTACTACTGTGTAAACGAATTTAAGTTATCACATTCATTTTCTAGTATTTATGTCTCGTTGCTAAAGTTGAGATTCTCATGAAACGCCACCCAAAGCCTTTCTGTATATCAACTTTCCCTTTTTTCTCTTTCACTGTTATATCTCACACTACTTGCGGCAGTTTGGGTTCTCATATTACAGAGCCTCCTATTGAAGACAATTCAAACTTTTTTGTTAGAATGGACGAGGAGTATTTTAGTGAAAGCATTCTTAGATCAGAAGGCGTTTATGGTTATCAATGAATCATTATGATTTGAGACTTTCTCTATTTCTTAACATTTCTACCACTGTCAACTACTTTCCCCATGGAATAAATGCTAAGCATAACATCATCCAGAAAATTTATGATAATTATTTTGATTTTAATAAGGTTTTTTGAAAATCAGTAAAATATGAATCATTGCTGGGGACATGATTCATGACTCAGAAACCAACACGACAAAATGATTACACTCAAAATTGCTAAATCCACCAACAACCAAGAGGAACTTTCCATGTAATAAGGTTTTGTCACTATCACATGTATTAGATTTCAAGAAATAAACTCACCTCGTCTCGTCACAAACTCCCAGTTACACAGTTACAATACAAATTAATATCATATGAGCCAATTACTTTATTTATGTCAACAACGTATAATAATTGTATGCTACATTATTGTATAAGTACCTTTGAACAAAGGATTCGAATTTCATTCTTTTTCAATTAATACCAATTTAAAAGCATATGCATATGAACTTCTCGCTGCTATATATTATTAATATTATACTAATGAACGCGTAGTATCGTACTCACGTACGTACATGCAAAGAGGCCAAATGTTAAACTAATTAATCCTATATATAGTAGCGTATTATAGTAACTAGTAGTTGATAGATATAAAATACTTAAAACTGAGAAAGCATTTGAAGGTCGTACAGGAAAGTAGAGCTGATGATGATGATTATTATTATTTATGATGATGACGAAATAGGAAAAAGTGGAAAAGACAGAAGTGAGAAAGTATGGTAATTATGTTAATGAAATTGAATTATGAATCCGTAAGAAAAGTGAAACGCTATGGTTTTTAGACAAAGACCGTGTACATTCATATAAATGGATACTCACCCAATCGTGTAAATGACATGACATATGACATATACTACTACCAAGTGTATGAATGAGACACCGAGTTAATTGACACTTTTGCAAAAGGGAAAAACATTGCTTTTGTAAATCTAACTGAATCATATTCTACGCAATGCTGACAATGAACAATGACGATACTGATACTCAATTAGGATACACACGTTGTTATTATTTTCATTATTATTATTATTATCGCTATTATTGTTATTATAGGTACTACTAAATTAATTAAGTTTGAATGGGTAACATTACAACTTCCAGGCTAAAGGTTATATCATCCAGTCAGCTTTATTTTATATAACATTCTAAGAATTAAAACTCTTAAGGAAAACACAACAAATTCCGAGTTGCACATCTTCTCCGGATCGAACGAAATAGAAATTATAGAATTTATGTAGTTCATATAAGTTTATGTGCATTATGTACAATCCTCCTTTATAAGAGCAAAGATGTCAAAAAAAGATAACGAAAATTTGTTTGTATTCATTATATTATGCACATTACATCATATCTAAATCATATATGTCTGTATAGTTTTTAACACAGATAAAAAATACACGTACGATAGAAAAAGCACAATCCCTGAGCAACCTGAGAAGTATTAAAGTTAATAGTCTATGAAGATACCGAGAAAATGAATCGGGTGTGTAGTGAATGTAAGTATGTATTCGTTTGTGCAATTTAAATGCATTGAAAGTCCTCGTCTCATCATGAAATAACTAACAGAGCCAATACTACAACCTTTAAAATACTTCCTTATTCTTCTGTATGAAACACAAAGTCATAGCAAATTTTTAACGAAACTCTTTAATTTTTCTGAAAAATTAGTTTACTTGATTTTCAAATATTTTTATTTAAATTACATAACAATAATGCTATGCCATAAACTATATTGTATAGGAATCAATCCATACGTTTTTATGTTACTCGTCTCTTATGCAGTGTAGAAATGAAAAATATTATATAAGGAAAATAATTTGAAAATGATTTCTCTTTTGAAAAGTACACATATTATGAGTTACCATGAGTGAGTGTGAAAAGAATATTGAGTCTTAGATGTACTTTAGGTTTTGTAAATACATATTATGTTGGTGGTGGTCATTGTGTGTAGATGACAAGAAAAGTTACGGAGTGTAATGTTACCGCAGTACTCACTTGTTTAAAACATCAGTTCTTAAGAACATTCTAGTTTGTAATTTTGTTTATTCTTTCATGTTGTGTAATTCATATTTAAAAATATCTGATTTTTTTAGATGAGGGAAAAGCACATAGGAAAGAAAGTTGCTAAACAACGGCATAACCTAAAGTATAATAGTATGCAGTTGGCATGACTCTTCTTTCTATTCATAGATTTGTTTTCACCTTTGACTTTCTCTACATTTTTCTAGAAAGATTTCTTTTAAGTCGGACTATGACAATATAATGAAAGGTAACTGCACGTAGTTATTTTTTAACCTTGAGAAAAATTAAGAAAGACGAGATGAGTCAAATGAACTAAAACGTGACTGAAATATAATATTTGTCTTGTGTGGTGTACTACTACTGCCTATGGTGCTAGGTTTAGTAAGAACGAAAGGAAAAGGAATTATTAAGAGTTGTTCCAATTTCAGACTTAAAACACTTCCTACTATGAAACCCGATATGGTTGAATTATATTGTGTACTGACAAACTACTAAAAATCATTAAAAGAATAAGTCATAATAATGAGACAAAATTTCATAAATTAAACTCTTGAGGAAAGGCATGTCTAAAATGAATCAAAAATCTTTTTTTTTCTGTTTTACTCATTCTTTTCTTCTTTATATTCAAGTATTATTATTTCTTGTAGTTATAGAATGTGTTGAATTTAAAATACCGATCATCCTATATGGTAACCTAAATAAGAAATACCTTAGATCTTACAATATAAGAAAGCAAGTAACCGGTGAGAATACGAGTACCACAGTACAGTATATATATATATATATATAATACCTATTTCATACTAGCTAAATTATAGTTTAAACCTGATAGAGATGATGAAGATGATTTGTGGTGAACATGAACGTACGCAGGGAATGTGTGTCAAATATTGTTACAGTATTCTTAAGATTCATAACTATTTTATAAATTATAAGTCAAACTATCATTTTAAGCAACATGTATTATTAGAAATAAGCTTAAACACTTATTTCATGTAAGATATCAACAGTTTTCAGTAATTTATATATTTAAAATAAAAAAAAACAAATGTCGGCATTTTCTAGAAATTTCAGACCGCTTTTCCATTTACAGGCATTGTGCATATAGACAGGTATACTATATAGTGTAGTAGTATGAAGAAGAAGCAGAAGGGTTTCAAGCTTCTTAAAATCCTTGAGAACCCAAACGACTCTAATTCGCGTATGTACGATACGATAAAATAATAATAATTTAACCAAATACTGCTGCTGCCATATAAACACCAACCTTTAATTTCAATTTTTTAATTTATTATTACTTAATGATTTCTCACTTGTAATTAAGGAAAGTAGTAGGGGTCAGTTTGCGAGTAGATTGACGCTTGCAAGCGCACACAACAATATGATATCAACAATCGATTCGACGAACTTAATCTAATTAGATGAAATAGTATATTGTATGAAAACCTATTATGTATACAAAGTATTATGTCCTTTAGACTTTAGTATTATTATTAATATTTATAATATTGAATCGTGTAACTACTAACTAGCTAGAGAATTTTTAAGGGCCGTTTTAGCTAATTGTACATACTACTCTTAGATAAGTATAGGGTATTTACCTATATGTTATTGTATCAGCTAACGTTTTAAAAACTACAAGCTAAACCATAAGATGTACCATAATATAATATACCATAATGTTATAACCATGTGCTGTGCAGTATTCTATTGAATCCTAAATAGTCTTTAAAAAAAGTAAACGGAATGGATTCATGTAATTAAGATTACCCGTGTCAACTGTGTTATCCTACTATTGATAAAAATAGATGTAATATTATTATTACTACTATTATTATAATTATATTCATAGATGTGTGTTTTCATGTATAAACTTTGTGTCTGTATTGTGTAGTGTATTTAAAATCTCTTTGTATTATTGCAAAAGAGATATTACATATAATCCATGCTGATACTGCTGCTAAACTGGAGTATTAAAAAGTAAAAAGGTAGCATTATTGTATGTAAAATGTACATTAGCCTAGCCGTTGATCATGGTGTTTTAATGATAATGGAAATTTTCTAGCGTTCTTTGAATGTAGGCATTGTTTCATTTTCATATAAAATGGCTTCAAACGATAATACAATCCATTGTTAACTATATATCATAAGTTATTTAACTACTTTGAATGATTGCTGTGTGTCGTGTAGCAGATTTCAGTATGGTGGCACATAGAATAATAATATTATTATTATATACTGTGCATGTCTTGTTCAAATAAACTTCAATAGTTCTTGACTTAAATCTTATGTGGTGTTTTATTTATTCCCCAAAAATAATTTTATTTATTAAGAAGAGATTGCATATGGAATATTATTTGGGATTTGATAATATATTATGAAGGAAGATGATTCTTCTATTGTGAAGAGTTTAGCGTAGCTTGATTTCCTTTTGTGCATATGATGTCTGAAATCTCATTTACCCTTAACAAAAGTACGTGTAGGATGCATATGCCAATCTTAGCTATAATACAAAATGTAAGGTCACACATTGGGAAGTTTTTGTAAAAAAGGAAAGCAAACCAAAGATTTTTCAAACAACTTGTCCTTCAATTACTTTCTCCTTTCTAGGGCGATATCTTTCGTTTTTTGATGTACAAGATTTATTTTTCAGAATACAGGATAACAAACACTTGGTAAACTGACCTAAATCTTTTAACAAAAGAATTTCAGAAAAACTTGTTTTTTCTTCCTTCTCCGGATCTCAAAATCTTTCTTCAAGGAAATTAATCAATAATGTACAGAAGGCTGGTTCTGGTTTAAAATTATATTTTCTCAATTTTCTTGAACAGCTCTATTCATTATTTGTATTCAAGACTTTTTCTGTGTGTGCTTTATAGTTTACTTGGGAGTGTGGTGACAAGTAGATTTATTGATTGTTAGAAGAATGATGTAAAAGCAGAGACAGGGAGAAAGCGTCAACGAGTGTGTTTTTATGAATTTTGACTAATGAGGAAGCGTCTTGCATCCTGTCAATATTCCTACACATAGTTCATTCATAATATACACAAGTCTCCGTACACTACTGGTACTAAAAGCCAAAATCATAGAATAATATATCACCCAAGGTGAGAACGCAACAGATGAAAGAGCTTTACACAAACCATGCCTTTTCACAGAGAGGAGAGGAGGTATTATCAGTTAGATTGAAATTCGTAATTATACAAATAGCTTGGTTTCCATTCCTTTCTCCGCCCATTAACCTTTTCCTTTGTACTAAACTCTGTCTTGGCTTGTTTGATCTAGTGCCTGGTGGTGAAAGCACCCGTTCCCAGAGATTCACTTCCACACCAGATCTCATTTCACGCCATGCATGCATTGTCTGAGACTTTCTCTTACTTTCTCTTCCTACTCTGTTTTTCCGGATCGCATGCGTTCACAGA
>JAQGAA010003998.1:0-10089 GCA_034696425.1 Isotoma viridis
AAAAACTACTTGGAAGGCCAGAGGCAGGTGTTTCATCAGTATTTTTTTATTTCGGCTCATTAACACTTTTACGAGTATCTAGTTAGTACAATTGTACGAAAAAGTAGTATGGGTGGGAGGATAAGTAAGTAAAAGTAGGATCTTAATAATAAAAATGCACTCAAGGACCTATTTTGCCTTATGGAATATACGTTTTTTTTGTTCCGGAAGATTGTTCATAAGTCGTGAGTAAGGTTTTTTTAAGGAGAACTAAGTTGCGTGCTTTCATTCTGGGATAAAAAATTGGCAAAATTTCATGAGTTTAAGAATTAGCATTATCGTTTTAATATGATTAGCGTTTGCTCATCTTGCTGACACGGGTCATAGGAAACAACTAAGGCAAGACTAGATAATCTTAATAAATGACTCTAACGGGTTCAGAACTACTTCTTTATCTCGTTCCAACTGATTTAGCACATAAAATAGCCAATTGAGTCCCAAAAAATCTAACAAAAGATTTATAGCCGGTTCCATCCATATAGTGAAAGTGGAGAAAGTTTTAGGTAGTTAAGAGAGTTAATTTAATGACACTTTTTAATGTCTTAAGACGTAATAATGTCCTTGTTTTTAATGCTTCAAATGAAATTACAAGTGTCTCTTTTTGGGTCCACAGTTGTATATTAAATTTAATGGGTATATAATAATATTGCGTGTACATACAGGAGGAGGAGGTAATAACAAGAGAAATTGCAGGTGGAAGTGGAAGTGGTGGTGGTGTTGATGGATGGAACTCGCAGCAAAATTTTTTAGCCAATTCGAACTTTATCAGAGTGCCAAAACCGAGTCAAAGTGCAAAAAAGCTGGCCAAATCTTCTACGACAATCCTACTTCCATCTCCTTCAACTAATGCTAACTCTTCTTCTGCCTTTTTCGGTGGAAACATGAAAACATCTTTGAAGAGTAGTAGTATTAAAAGTGGCAGTAAAGGGGATTTGCCATTTGTATCTGACTACTCTTACTATACTAAGCCCCACTTGAGGAATCATATGCATTATTCTACTATATTCTTAGGACAAGAGCACCAGCAGCAGCAGATACAAAGTAAGTCGCTTTTATGACAATTCATGGTTATCCAGTGTGGATTCTTGTTAGAGTTGACGGGGTTGGGTTTATATCGATGAGAAATTTTGCGTAAAAGGCAAATTTAAGGCATTTCTGAATGCGGGTGAAAGTACTAAGTTTATACATGGACTTTGTAAGTTGTTTTCTTAAAAATTGATAGGAATTGCATAAAATGTAGGTAATAATAATTCAACGAGATTTCAAAATTATATTACAATATATAAAACAACGCTTTCTAAGAATCATAAAAAATACATAAAACGCTTATATTCCTTTAACATACTTTTGCAAATCCTATTAGAGAACCAAAGGGTTGCTTTGTTTGCTTTGATACTAAATCGGTAGTAAAGATATTCTTCAGGTTTTATTACAACTAAAGAAAGCGAGGAATAAAAAAGACAAAATTCTCTTAGATTTGGAGTAGGAAATGATAAATCGGATTGTGTCTCACTTTCACTCATCGAAATGCATCTTGAGAAGAAATCTAAATCCATCTTGTTTATTCACAAGTAGTAGTAGTTTAGTATTACATGGAGACATTTTATTTATGGGTGTGTTCATTAATTATGTGGAGTGGAATTTTAGTTGGTTTTTGAAGAATTTTGAATTTACTAAAAATTTTGAGCATTTAGTTTGTGGGTTTAAAAATCATTTTAGAAAGCGCATATGGAGTAAAGCTCTTTTCGGGTATTTAATGCTCTAACCAATCCCCGGGTTTTTCACAGTCCCAACACAATAATCCTCCAAAAACTTCAATCCTCATAAAATACCCAATCTCTCCAAATTTCTACGAAACTTTCTAAAAATTCCAACACATTATGAATGAACGATTCAATATATTATGTCTTGTATTTTACGAACCTAAACAGGAGAAGAGAATTCACCATCTGCTTCATCCAATAATATTATTGACAATAAGATTGGGAATAAACCCAAGAGGAATAAAACTGCCAATGCTGCTAACATTCCTACTACCACTACTCCCATAGGATTGCGAAAAGGACTCACTACAGCAACAACTCCTCTCAAGTCAAAAGGATTTAGAGGAAATAAGAAAGTTGTAAATTCAGCAGGATCTTCTTCAGCTGAAAACCTGATCGGAGGACATGAGCAACAATCAAGCTTAAAAAACATGAGAGTGATGACTTCTTGTTCGGGAACAACAAGAGCAAGAAATAATCCATCTGGTATGGGGAATATCTTAAGCAACGGAAGTGCCACTGGTGGTGGTGGTATCAATAGCAATGGACTTGTGTCAATGTCAAGTATCACAAAGGGTAGTCCGATGTCCAAATTGAATGAGAGACTCCAGGTAAATCGGAGTCAAGAGGAACGTGATGAAAGTCCAGAATCAATTCGACTGGATGGATTGGCTCTCAAAGCATTTCCCTTCATTGGAGGTGGAGAGGGCCCTTATCTTAAACTTTTGTCACTTCAACACAATTTGATCACAAGGCTTGAAAATGTCCCTGGCCAATTGAATCACTTGATTGTGTTGGATTTGTATGACAACAGGCTGGAAAGAATTACGGGTCTTCAGGGATTTACTTCCCTTAGAGTTTTGCTACTGGGTAAAAATAGGTGGGTACATGTAATATTGCTACACTGGGCACTGGGTTTACTGGGTAAAATATATTGTTATTTTCTCATGCATCATTTTAAGAAAGATAACAGATACTTCATTTAGGGCTTGGATTGAATCGTGTTGGGTTTTTCGCTAACTTAAGCAAAAACAAGTAATGTATTTATTCCAAAGTGGTAGTAAGTCTATCAGGTATCCCAAATTGGAAAGGGTTTTCTTGAAAAATGAAAAAGCAGGTGGATAAAAAACATTTTTAGTCTGGAAAGGCCTTGAGCTTTTGACAACTGGATTTAATCAACTCTTCGGAAATAATATGAGCCATGAATTTCAATAAGCATACAAATTTTTGGAACAAAAGTTTTTAGACAAAAAAACCTTAGAGTCTCTTTAAATTTAGGAGACTTTGTAAAGTTACAAATTATAAAGGAAAGTTGTCAAAGATGCACCATGACCTGAGTAGGTTGTAAATATAGTTTTGAACCCACACCGCTTTGCATTTTTGCAAAAGTTTAACGTAACCTCAGTAGCCTTTCCTGTGTATTGTTATAATAAGCCAGGAATAATATGAACATAAGAAGCCTTTAATCCTTTTAATTATTCAATAACTTCAAAGGGCTCAGACCTTAATCTTTCAATACACACAATCGGGCACTTCTTTTAGTAGACAAAATACTATCAAAGTACTAATTCTCTGAATGAATACATTTCATATAATACTGTGTTACTGTGTACAGATATATATTCTTAGCAAAGTAAATTCTCTTTACAGAATTACTCTATTGAGGGATTTCATGCTTTAATGAAATTTGAGAAGCTTTGCCAGCCACATCGTATCGTATCGTATCCATAAAGCTCCAAAAGTAGTATCTCCATACTATGGTAGGCTAGTTTTGTAATTCTTCTTATAATGACTTTTCCTTGGGAATTGTCCATCAGTATCGTGTTTTATTTTATTAAAATGTTGGGCGATTTGGACAAGATGCATTTTGTGGAATTTCCAGGTTAGAATTACCGGGTAAGCGTCAGTTCAGTTGCGACTGGATAAAACCCCGCAGAGTCCCAAACAGCGTCCCAAAGCGTTCATTTCTTTGCCCTAGAATTAAGTCGGATGTAAAGTTTTTAAATTAAAGCATTGGACATATTTAGGCCGTTCCAGTGAAAAACCCCTTATTTCTCAGTCTATTGAAGAGAATTTCCTTTTTGGATCCTGGATGGATGGTACAGTTAGCTGAAAGTCGTTATTTTTGTTATAGATTGTCCTATTTAAACTATTTTCTTGTATCCTTCGTGCCAGGCTTATTTCTTGTATCTTGTTAAATGCTCTAAATGGCTGTTTTCTCTTCAAAGTAAGTAGTAAAGCACTAGTGGCAGTGGTATGGCAGCAGTAACAACGAGGATGATTATGAAAGTGTCTTCTCAGAGCCAACTCTTCTATCTCTATACTTACTGATTGCTTTAGTACCAGTCATATATTATGTGTTAGATTTGTTACCATTGGACCTCATTTAGCTGATTGAAATGTCTTAAATGCGAATTTATGTCTGTGGATCGGGCAAAGGGCATATAAAGACTTTTTACCTGGGATTGACCTCAGTCAGGGAATCAGCTTTTAGTTTATTGATTGTTGGCTTGTCTTCTAGACTTCTTAAATCTTTAAACTGAATGAATTGCATGCGATCTTCGAAACCATAGTCGTCTGGGTTTCTGACCCCTGTAGGCACGTCTGTCTCCAATGAATTTCTGGCGTTTTTCATGCATTTTAAATAAAACAAACTTTAATTCTTGGAAACTAAGCCCTGAAAATATGAATAACCCCTAAACAAACAAAATGCATTTGTACGTAAGAAGGGAAGGGAGATTGGGGTAGAAAGTAGAAATCAAGGAGCTAATCAGTCCTTGAAGGAAAGACAATGATTTATGAGCATCCGACCAAATTGAAGTTTACTGAGGGTACAAAAGCAACGGCATTTCATCCTTCCATTTCTATAAAAGGCAAAAATAAAGAGCTTTCACATTTTGGTAAAATTTATTCCAACATTCCAAACTCTCTGAGAAAAAGATCTTGCTTGGTTACATATGGATAGCTATTAGGATAATGTATGAGTTTTGCTATGTGTGTGTAAGTATGTGTGTATGCATATAGCGTATGCAAGTAAAGAAAAGTATCAGATGCGTAAGTGCAATTTTCGTCAGGGTCCTACCGTACCACGTGTATTACCACAGAATATCAGAAAATACGATAGGGTTGGCTGTCAGATTGAAAAGATGTTGCCTCTGCTTTCTACGAAGATATTTTATATCCAAGAGTTTTTTATTCGATATGTCTCTGATATGTATTTTTCAGAATTCGTCGAATCGAAGGCTTAGATGGGCTTAAGCGGTTGGAGATATTGGACTTGCATGGAAATCAGTTACGATATGTTGATAACTTAGGAGCTCTCTCTTCCCTTAGAATTCTCAATTTAGCTGGAAATCTGCTCAGAAGTGTGAGAAATCTTGGACCCTACGGTCTCTCATCTCTTACTGAACTTAATCTAAAAAGAAACCGAATTCGCAATCTTGATGGACTTGTGAAAGCTCCACATCTTAAAAAACTCCTGCTGGCAAATAATGATTTGCAGAGGTTAGTGAAATAAGCTTTGCCCTTCTTCTATTAAACTAACCAAGCCACCACCATGCATGCAATTACTTGCACAAGCTTAAAGCAAGAACCCCCACTACTAACCCAACTTTCACATTTACTCTCCACAGACACTGATTTTAGTACATGTGTGTGTGCTTTCCCCTTTAAAAGTATTTGATGGCCGATTTGTCCCAATTTTTGTTCGCTTTGGCAATCAAAACCATATTACGTGGATGAATGGTTAGTAGTTTTTCTAAAAGAGGCTGTGTGTAATAACTAGAGCAAGGAATGATTGCCTATGGCTGATATGTTTACTACGAGCTGCATTTATACACATATATGACCGGAACAGAGATCAAAGTTGTTAAATAAGTACGTAGTAGAAACCCAGACCACCTCTGTCTGGGTTCAGGAGAAAGTAGAGTGAAATTACACAGATTTGATTTTGATAGTTCATAATGTTGCTAATATCGCTGTGTAGTACATACTACGGAATAACAATATGATATAGTTTTTTTATTTTTTCATGTATGAATCCCCTACAGTTTTGGATGTTTGCTTCCCTTGAGGAAGTTAGTGTTTTTACAAGAATTGCTCCTAGAACCAAACCCATTATGTTCAGAGGTCGAGTGGAAAAGTCAAGTGTTGACCGTATTCCCGTGGCTGATCACCCTGGATAGAAGTTGTATAACTGACCTCATGAGGTTAGAAGCTAGGCAGTGGCATAAGAGAAAGTTAGCTGAGGATGAGGAACGTCGTAAAGAAGAGGCAAGACTTCGAGCTGGGTCCCCTACTGGTGGTCCTCCAGGGTCTAGAGAGCAAGCAATCTACCAAGCAAGGAGACGTTGGGAAAGTGTAAAAAACTTTGTGAAAAATACCAATTCTTCATCAAAACCTACAAATCCTTCATCTCCTGTTTGTGGAGAGAGTACGGCTGATACGGTTGTGGGTATAATGAGGAATAAAAATGAGGAAGATGATGATATTTGTGGAGACTTGGAAGAAGACGAAGATGACGTGGGTTGTACTTGTATTCAGGAAACTTTGTTGACTAGTACAAATAAGTCCACTCCAATAATAATAAACGAAGAGTCTAAGGAACTTTTGGAATATCCAGGAGGAGAAGTGAGGCTTAATTTGGCCCAGTTGGACTTAGATTTGGATCAAGCTTCAAAGGAATCTATGCTTGTGGAGGTAGAAGGACTATTGCCAGTATTATCATCATCACAGCCGTCATCTCTTGTGGTCAGCAGTTCAGTAGTACCAAGAGACCCGTGTCCACCTTCGAGGATGATTAATGACATAAAACCAGCCCACCAAGGAGAGGATTATGTCAATTCCAATGGTACCACAACCAAAACCAATAATGTTGACGCTAGTGCCACTGCCAGTATGGGTAACTCCTTTCAGGCAAAACTAGGTCTTTCATCAGCGGCTTGTAGTAGTAGTAGTAGGAACACAACAGGAACTTTGCTATCATCATCTTCTTCACCACAGACGAGAAAAGCTGCTGGCCGGATGGATAAGGATTCAGAAGCAGAAGCTAGAATAACAAACATGGGACAAAAAGCGCATTCTAAGGAAAGCTTTCCATCTCCTCGATGTCAACAAACGAAGGGTATGTCTGATGGGTAATCCTATGATGATGATGATGGTGGTAGTAGTGGTGATAATAATGATGATGTTAGAAGTATGTAGTAGTAGTAGTAGTGGGTAGTGGTGGTTTTGATAGACCATCGTCAATGACACACACTCTCTTTCATCATCCACTTTTTTGACAGGTGACGATTCAAGTAGCAGAAAAAACGTAAGCGATGGGCAACGAAATGAGTCTTGGCAGCAGGAGCCGTATGACGAAGATGAAGATGCTGGTTGTATGGATATGGTTAGGAGTGGTGGTGGTGGTTGTGATGAAGAATATGGTGGTGGTGGTGGTATGGCTTTCATACAGGAAACTTCTTCATTGGTACTACTAGAACATGGTGGTGGTAGTATGGAGAAATCCATGAGGATCGCGGTTGTTAGACCACTGGTTCGAGAGTCGAATTTTGATGAGACATTTCCTACCCATCAGTTGAATACTAATTTATCTCAGAGTACAAATAATACAACTAGTGCCATTACCACAACTGGCACTACTTCCTCTGTCGTATCTTTACTTAGAGGATCAAGACAAGAAGGGATACCGTCCTTGTATCTGCAGTCTGACTTACCACCACAGAGTACTATTGGCCATGGTCATGTTGTATCTTCAACTAGTGAAAGTATCAAAAATACTGAAAGCAGTGGCAATAATCTTCACAGCGAGCTTAAAAAATCCGTATGTAATAATAATGAGAATGAGGATGAAATCAAGTGGGTTAGTCGAGGGAGTAATGATTTGTGTGACATGATTGACAATGACAAAGATGATGATAAAGATAATGATAAAGATAAGTATGACAATGATAAGGAATCTAAGTCTCAACATGCCTCATCACACTTCCCACTCGTATCGGTATTAGTTGGACAAACACAAACAGAACTAAAAGAAATGGATAGTATTAAGTCGGAGAAAGTGAGCTTTTCTGGAAGTGAAAGTAAAAATGCTTTTACTTCTGTTGATGTTGGTGGTGGTGGTGGTGTTGGCTCTGAAAAGGAGGATTGTGACTCTCTTCATAAAAAAAGTAGTATGAAGATGACAATGTCAGATGCTGATTTTGATAAGATAATAAACAGTAGTAAAAGTGGAAGTATGGGTTTTAGTAATCATAAAAAGAGAAATGTTTCTCAGCTAAGACGAAGTGTCTCAACTTGCCTTATGCCAAGTGAACTAAAGGATAAGGATGGGGAAGTGGGGGAAAGCTCCTGTGCTACTTTCAACAACCGTGGTAGTATTAATGTCGGTGGTGCAAATACTGATACTACTGTTGGAACTGGTGGGTGTAGTGATAGTATCGTCTCTGTTATCAAGAGTAACAAAGAAGAAAGTACTTATGAAAGTGAAAGTATGAATATGAACAAAAGGGAAAGTGGGGATGGAGAAAGTAAGGCAGTAGTAGTTGGTATGAAAGTAGTAGAAACTCCTGTAACAGAGTCTGTAGTTGTTACAACCAAGATTACAAATTCAAATAGGAAACCGCAGTTGAGGAATCTTCGAAGTGCGAGTTTTGATGGGAGACTTCCATCCTCACAGCCACCACCACAGAGCCAGCCACATTTATTACAACTACCAACGCCGCCGGTAGTTGTACCACGAAGGGTACAGCCATTTGAGTCTGATGACGATTATTATTATGATGATGATGACACGTGTAGTATTGCCACTTCTACGAATACTAATACTACGAATGGAACTGGGTCGGCTGATGTTAGTCCACGTACTAGACCACCTGCTTTTTTCATGAGAAACAAACAACTTTTTCCAAGAACTAAGTCTCAAAGACAAAGGGTAAATTTTATGGTTATTACACATTAGTTAACATTTGCATTTTTTTAGGTTTAAAGTTCATTTGACCCTGTTTTAGTTTATTAGATTCCCTTTTTGCTATCCTTTTAATGCTTTTTGAGTATATCCTTCTGATACTAAACGTATATAACCTACATGATAATCTGTCAATCTTACCCCAAATTGCACATAAGTTCCTTTTCTTCGTGAAAAAAACCTAAAAAGCAAGTGACACGTGTCTCCATGAATAACTTCCAGGTTTATAAATATCTAATGTTTGTTCTAGCTTCGAGAAAAAATTCCCCGAGTTCAATCCTCATCAAGTGTCACATCAAGAAAAACAGGTCAAACATCACAAAGGTCCGGTGAGACTGGACGAAGTAATAAGCAACAGCAACAAATGAGACGATGTGACTCGGCAGTTGTGACAGGATCTGGAGGAATAGGAGGGACATCGGCATCATCATCAGGTCCTTCTACTGGAGGAGAGAACCTTGGGTCTAATAATTCATCTGCCCCTTTGAAAAAACAAGGAACGGACTATTTGGTGGAGATTGATGGCAAAGTCTTGAGTATTTATGGCCAGGGAGCTTTAAAACACACCCTCACGGTATGAAAGAAACCTATTTTGTAACAAAACACTTTCACTTCTCGTAACCTTTTGTAGTATGAAGACAGTAGAATATTCCTTTAGAATGCTGTGGTGGTCTGTTTTGGCCGAGTGTGGGGAAATTGTTGTAAAAACTGGTAACTGGCATTTTTATTTTTGAGAAGGTTTCTCCATTAATCATGTGCTGTAGATTTTTGAAGCTTTAGCTGAATTGGCAAAGTTGCCTAACGTATTTTTCGGTTTAGGAGCCCCCTTGAATATTTCCTTATGGCAGAGAGAAAGTTTTAAAAAATTAATCCCCTTTTTAAAACTAAGCCCAACCTGAATTCAAGTGATTTAACATTTAAAAGAAATTATTTTGATTTGCCATTATATGAGGATTTAAAATGTATTTCTCTAGCAAACATTTTAATAAATCTTATTTTTAAGTTTGAATTTCAAACGTAAATTTTAACGCAAAAAAGTACATATAGTCCTGAGGTATTAAAGCCAACAAAGCTTCAGCATATTGAATTAGAATTTCACCCTTATCAGAAATTTGAAAAATTTATGCCGTAGTATTGTAAATTGTAATATGGGAACCTTATTGCTCTAATATAAAATCACAAATTAGTACTTATATCATTATTAAGTATCGCTAGATACTTTATGCGAACGATAGAGTCTATGTATGTATGTATGTATGTATGTATGTATGTATGTATGTATGTATGTATGTATCTATCTATCTGTGGGTGCTCTAACTT
>JAQGAA010003999.1:0-10088 GCA_034696425.1 Isotoma viridis
CACTATCTATATAATGCCCATTACCTCTTCAACTTGAGAATATACATGAGGAGATTTAAGGCAATAGCATTTAGTATATTACATAGTAAAGTCTTATTTGTTTCATCTATTATGATAACTTCATAAAATATCTTCTAACAAGTCTAAAAATATTAACCTTTTTAATAATTTTTCCAATTTTGAAATTCACAATAAAAACTTATTTAAGGTAAAGAAATAAACTTCATATTATAACTTATTAAACCTTGCAAAATATATTTGACCCCCTATAGCTATAACTAGAACTTTAAATAATGTTATCAATCAATAGGATTCATTACATATCTTTCCTTACACTTCCAGCCTTACTTTTTGCCCCATTTTCAACATAGCTAAAGAAGTTGATTTTAGGGGATTATGGAAGTTTCGTAAAAATTGATTGAATCGCAGTTGCTCCACAACTGATTTGGTCCATACTGATGATGATGGAAATGTATTTGGAAAGCTACCCGAAATGTAATGATTTTATATTAACCGAGTACATTTATCAAATCTCAAAAAACAGTTCCTACTCAAATTTTCCACTTCACACGAGATATTTTGCAGACGAGCTTTTTGAGACACACTCGATTTTTCAAAAACACTTAAATAAAACCTATAAAAAAACCTTAATATTTTGACATGTTATTCTCAGTCATAGAAATAGATATTTCTCAGTAATCAATTGATTTCACGCAACCCTTGGCTTCAATTTCAGATATGATTAAATCTTTTACTAGATAATGCTGTCATTAATAAAATAATGACGCAATGGATGTTGTTTTTGACACCTCATCAATAATCATTTGACAGGTAAAACTTGACAATTTCAAAGTGATTTCTGATAACTGCCGTGAATATAAACCTTGGCAGAAACTGTTGTACCAATTACTACACTCAGTGAATTTGCCTGTGGCTTGTTCTGATTGTATAATAAATCACACACGTTCCTAACAATTCAATCCCTGTTTTTCAGTATAAACAATGAAGTTCCTTATTGTATTACTTTTAATTTCTTCGTCAATTTTAGCTGAAGCTAAAGTTACATCTGGACGATCCCCTCAATTAAGAGAACACAGTCTCACAGCATTTTTAAAGAAAACACTTTTGAATTTGAGAAATGTAGATACTGATTTATTAACTGGTATCTCAGTTGAGGATTTAAGTGTGGCTAAAAATGAATCATTGTTAATGTATTCGCTTAGCATGAGGTAAGTTTCACTTTTTTCACGATAAATTTTCAGTTTCTTAAATAAAACCTACATTCTTTTATGAAATACATGAACTTTATGCATTTTTGATTTAATAGCTCCGTTGAGTTCAAAAATATCCCCAGTTATTCAGTTTCAAACGTAGTAACTGATTTAAATGATAATTCAATTCAGTTCGAATTACAAGTAGTGGATCTTGCAATGGCTGGTAATTTAATTTTAAAGAAATATAATAAATATTAAAAATAAATTAAGCAAAAATTGCAATGTTTCGAAAAACTCATAAAATAATTAATTTCTTCCAGGAAACTATTCTCTGGATGGAATGGTCTCTTCTGTAATTGCTCTCAAGGGTGATGGTCTCGTAAACATTAGTTCTCATTCCGTGACAATTGTTGGGCGTGGAGAAATTGAATCGGATAACAGTACAACTTCAATGAATAACTTACGATTGGTATCAATTGGAAGTACAGTTGATGCAAAATTTGAAGGAATTCAAGGAGAAGAACTTATTGGGGAAATCATTAAAGAATATTTAATACAAATTGGGAACGAACTTTTTGATATAGCTTTAGAAGATTTAAATTCTGCTTTAATTCCAATTATTACTGAATATGTCAACTTAGCTTTTCAGGTTTGTAATTCCTTATACCATTATTTCATTTTTAAACATAAATAGTTCAATTTTGTATTAAAACATTATTACAGGAAATGCCATTAGAGTCAATTCTAAAAACAAAAGTGATTGACACACTTGCAGACGGTCTAGAAGTTAGTGGCTGGAGTGTGAATGATATAGATTGTGAATATTCCGAAACAAAAATCAACTTCACTTGTGACGGAAAGCCAGTTGTTCTTGACGAAGAAGGTTCAAGTGGATTTTGGATGTCATGTTTGCCGGAAGTAGGTGAAATGTGCACACTTTACTATGGTGGCTATAATTCTGGTTTAGATCCAAATGAAAGAATTCATCAGATTCAATTCGAAGGATGGTTTAGTGAAGGATCAAATGCTATGATGGAAATTTACTACAAGGATGCACCTAGCACTGATGTTAAAGTTTTTGGTGAATCGGGAATCGTTGAGCTGGATTCTACGAAAATGGTTGAAGTAAGTTTATAATATTGAAAATTTAACGGAATCATAATTTCCTAAATTTATGTGTAAATGCGACAATAATGTGACATTTTAATTTCAGCTGATAACATTGTACCCTAACGATCCACCATCATCAGGTGTAGGACCGCTTTACACTATTATGGACAGAGTAATACTTGTCACATCCACAGTTTAATTATAATTCTTCTGCTTTTGTTAATAATGAATGTGAAAAGAGCTTTATCCTTTTATGAATTAATGTATTTAATTGTATTTTTATAAACCCAAATAAACTCTACATCATTTACCAACAATACACTTTCAAATTTGAACTATATTGGCTACTTTTCTCTTTTCCGTCTCTTTAATAGTATTTTTATGGCATATATATGCTTTGTTTGAATTATTACAGGATCAATTGGTTAACTGATTACAAAATTTAAAAAAAGAGCTACGTCTACGTGCATTTAATCAATAATTAAAAATCAAGTATGAATTTAAATTAAAGTGATCCACTTGAATTCTAAATCGACGGATTCTGAAGTGGACGTACTATACACAACGTTTTTATAATGCCTGAAACATAAATAAATAAATTTATGCACACAAACTAAATGCATTATTTAATTTTAGTACAACTCGACTAAACACAATAAATTATGAACGTAATATCTTGTAAATTGTAAGTTAATGAGATTATGCAATAATATTGTAACTGTCCTAAACATTAATTATTAAGCCTTTCTCTCATCCTCATTATCTAAAATTGATACGAATTAATCTTATCAATTTCAACATAAATATATTAAAAGAGCATTGATCGAACTTTTAGTAATTTATTAATGAGCCTTGCACAAAATGTACCACCTCTTCTGCCATTACAAATAAACAACATTAAACAATGGGACTACCAAAGGATAGAATGTTTTTTCTATTGCTTTCAGCCTTATTTTTTACCTCAGAATCAACAATAAGGGCAACGGAAACCAATAATAGTGTAGATAGCTTTGAAGTGTTCTCTTCTATAGGGGAATGTGGTGGGGCTATTGAAGGAGACGAAGGAATAATTATTTACCCAGGAGACACTGGGACTGTACAACAAGATGAACTTTGCATTTGGACAGTCCATCTCTTAACTACAACTACAATCCGACTTAACATAAGCCAAGTTGATTTTATCGGTGGGGACGATGGTACTTGTGCTGAAGGCTCGCTGCGTACTTATTCCTTAACCAATTTAGTTCATGGAAATAACTTTGAAAGCTACACGTAATAATATTTTGTAACTTTATACCACAAATCTTGAAATAGCTCCCCTTCTCTAGCCTATAATTGATTTATTTAATTGCAGAATCTGTCCAGAAAACCAAGCTGCAGGAGGACTTTTATTTTTAAGTGATAATGTTATGGTTGTAACATTCAGAACTTTAAATTCTATATCACAAGGAGGTAAAGGCTTTATCCTTTCTTGGGAAGGAATTAAAACCTCGACTATTCCAGTGTCTCATGGTTCTTCAGCTTCAAATACTCACGATGGTATTATCCGATATCCTGTTATTGGAGAGTATCCAATAAATGTAATAAATACATGGCTTGTTAATCTCAATCATCAGAGTGGAATTGGTAATGGGATTGATTTGAATATCGAATCTTCAAAAATTGAAACTTGTTCTGATGTTCCGGATGCGGATTGCTTTTGTGATGCAGTTATTATTTATACTGTTTCTGTCGATGGGGTTTTGAATGAGGTTCAAAGGTATATAATATAAAAAAATAATAGTTAATTTTTTCAATTAAATAAATACATACAGTATAAGTCACCTAATTAATAATTCAATTAATTCAGATTATGTGGAGAGCTCAGCTCACCTTTGGAAGTTCAATTATCTCAACTTAACTTTCTCGTAGCATTTTATTCAGACTCTGTAGACTTACTTGGCCAAGGTAATGGATTTGAGTTGATTTGGACTAGTCAGCAGCCACCAACAACGACTCTAGAACCTACAACACCTGAACCGGAAGTTGTCTGTAAGTATCAAATACCGAGTTCAAAACTCGATTTATTAAATCAAATGATTCTTCCCCTCGAGGCTGTATTTAGGGGAAGGGAAACATTTTAGGAATTTTACCGTAGTTTTTAAATAGGCCATCCAAAGGATTAAAAATATAAACAATTATAATTATCAAAGATTTTATACATTTATATACCATCTGTAAGTGCAAAAATTGCTTTATATTTTCTAGCTACAACTTGCAGTGGAGTTTTAGATCTTTCTGAAGGAGATCGAGGAAGAATTTCTTATTCAAACTCGGAATTAAATGAAGCCAATGATGAAATCTGTGCCTGGACTATTAGAGGAAATGGAAGTCCAAATATAACTTTAAAATTGGAACATTACCAGACTACTGATGATATCAATGGTGGAAGTGAACTAGATATTCATTACTTTGTCCCTACACTAGGGGATTATCTAGGATCAACAATTCGACAACAGAGCTTGTTAGTATTCAAATAATACATCAATGCTTACAACACCTAAAAGCTTTTTCAGTTAAAAATTCTCCCCACAAAATTCTTGTTTCAGAACTGAAATTACACCAGAACCTGGTCAACCAACAACACTCCAAGTCCCAGGACTAGTAGCAATCGTCACATTTCATTCCAAAGAAAATCGGACACTCGGATCCGTTACAGAATTTCAATTACTTATTGAAAGAGAATCAACTGAAAATAGTTCATATCCCACATTGAGTAATTATACAGATGCAGTTTATCAAAGTGATAATGGAACCCTTCAACACCCTCAAATATTAGCTGAATATCAAAATAACGAGTTTTCAACTTTTATCATAAATCCAAAAAATGGTAGTGGATTAGCATTTATCCAACTCAAATTTGATTTGATAGAATTTGGTGGAGGTTGTTGTTGTTGGGACAAGATCAATGTCTTTGTTTTCAAGAATAATCAATTTGTATTCAAGAAACAGTAAGAAGTTGAACTTGAACTTAAATCTATATAAACTTTATGTTTCTTACTTTTTTTTAAATAAACTTTGTTTGTAGACTCTGTTCAGCAGACTATGTAACTGAATATGATGCTGACGATGTAATCTTACTAATTTTTACATCGGACGCTCAAGACGTTGGGAATGGGTTTGAAGCCAGCTGGGAGACTGTTTTTCCTGCTCCAAGTAATTAATCAAATAGCTTTTAATTTTTCTGTTGAAAGACAAACTGTATTGTATTTTGTGAATTGGATTTTCATTTGTTTTTAGCAACGAGTTGTACTGGAGTTATCGACTTGTCCAGAAACCTTGGAATTATTGATTATATTGAAACTGAAACTGATGTTGAAAACGAGAATTGTATTTGGACCATAAGAGCCCCAACCAGTCGAAGTGTTATCTTAACTCTGGAAGACTTTCTATTTGAAGAGTGCATTGAAGATAATCTTTATGTTGCTGGATTTACTGGAAATTTAACAGATATTGATGGACGACTTTTGACTGAGAAAAAACTGCTGTAAGTTATCATCCAAAGATTTAAAATTTACTGATCTTGAGTTACGTTATTAACTAAATTTTGTATTTAATTCCATGTCATTTTGCATTGCAAAAGTGGATCTTGTAACGAAAACGGAAAGCAAGGAATTATAACTGAGCAGATCACAATGACAGGTCCAGTGGTACTCGTAGTCTTTAAAAGAATTCCAGGGAGATTCTACATGACAATTGATTATGAACCCTCACTCAGCGAAATACTATTTCCATTTGCAAGTAATTACACTGATTTCGTCAATACTGAAGAAATAGGAAGAATGCGTTACCCTGCGGTGGAACAAACTCAAAAGTTTGAACCCTTTGAGTGGACAACGTTTGTTATCAATCCTATAGGAAAGAATTCGTCTTCGAGATTGTCTTTAAAATTTACACATTTAGGTTTAGGACAAGCAGACTCTTGTTGGAGTGCTAATATTATGACATTTGAAGTTCGGGATGGACTTCTTTTTCAGTATATGTAAGATTATTAGATTATATTACTAAAGATTTTAAAAAAAGTTATGGATGGTATATGACAACTTATTTGGAAGGTTTGTTTATTCGTTATCTTTGATTTTTATTGATTTCAGGGTGTGTCGACAAGCTCAAATAGGAACTGTTGAGATATTCGGAGATCAAACTATTTTTCTTGTTCTAAGGACAAGCTCAGTGTGGAATTCTTATTCCAATACGATAGCCTTTGAATGGGGACTTCATGAAGATATCTAAGGCAATTCATGTATTTTAAAATTTGAAATTTAATTTTTATAGCTACTTTATGTAGAAAGTACATCAGATTCATGAGACACTTAATTACTGCTCATTCAGACATTTTAGCATTGTATTTCATTTTTGTCCAGAAAATACTTTTTTCAATTTTGATGTACCAGGTTGATTGCTTCGAATATTTAATTTCATTTTGTGCTTCGACCCAAGGAACATATGACTGTATCGTAAATGTATTTATTGTTATTTAAAAAAAATTGTTTAAGGTATAGAGGGATTTATAATTCAATTAAACTTTTCAAGTTCTCGATTTATTGAGTATATCTGTTTTGAGTTTCAAATCTCAATATTTGGAATAATACTACCTACTACTTAATTTCTTATGCAGCATTTATTTTAAATCATCATCAAGGTTTTATTTTTGACCAACATCAAGAAAAAATAAATTTGTCCTGATTAAAGTAATCTTCCAATTTAGATCCACGTATATCCGGTTTCTAGGAAATTATAAAAACCCTTGTTCTGATGAAGTTGTATTAAAAAGTAAACATCGTAGACACGGAAACCTTACTGTTTTTTGTTCAGAATAAAAACTGAAAGTTTGACCAATAGACCTTCCAATAGTCAATGCAATAGAATTTTGTAATGGTTTTTGATTTACCTACTTGTAAAGTGTTGTAATTACATCACTGTTTGTCGGTCTATTTGAAACTCATTTCAAAAACGTATACCTATTGCAGATTACTAAATTCCATAGTTCACGTTTTTGAAATACAATTTTTGAGAAGGTCTTCAAGTCTTTTATATAATTTTGAAGTGAGCTACTCCTCGCATTAGAGTTCAACCACACATTACCTATTAGTCATAACAAGAGATTTGAATTTCTGTAAGTATTTACATATTTATTGATCTTTTCATATCTAAAGTACTTCGAAAGTTGTATATTGAACGCCTTAATTTTTAAACTTTACAGAAAACACCTGAAGAAAAGAATGTTTATTCTTTCTGAGATTCTAAAGCAGAAGTGGGAACACAACGATTTTGCTCAAGATCCATTGGATG
Source organism: Isotoma viridis (assembly GCA_034696425.1). NCBI lineage: Eukaryota > Metazoa > Arthropoda > Collembola > Entomobryomorpha > Isotomidae > Isotoma > Isotoma viridis. The sequence goes on from JAQGAA010003999.1 coordinate 7,656, forward strand.
TTCCAGATGACCCAGATAACCCACCTCGACTAATAAGAAAGGATTTTGCAGCAACTGACGCATTATCTAAAGTCCATAGTGATGTATTCAAATCCGTAAGGAATTTAAAAAAAATGATAACAACTTTTATTGCAATTTTCCTGCAACGCACAGTCGCCCTTCCATAAGAAAGAAGTCAAAGGGAAAGATATGTCATATTCACCGCAGCCCAGCTTTGAACCCCTTCGGGTCTCTAATGTTTTGATATTTAAAAAAAGATATGGCTAGGGCTGCTGTAGTATTCTAAGATTTTTTGGACTTCTTGATTTTTTCGTCAAATGTATAACTTGATTTATTTTTCTAATATGAGCGTTCCTATTATAAATGAAAAACCGTATTTTTTTCATTATAGACGTACCAGAACTTTCAAAGCATCTGTCCCAGCTGGCTGCAAATTCCAATGAACCCACAAAGAAAATGCTGGTCCTATATAAACAATGAAATCGATCCAACCGACCTTCGAGATCATCTCCCACGGTACATAAAAGAATTAGAAATCGCATTATCCGAAGGACACTCCCGAATTTTTATTCAACCCAGAAGCTTGGCTATGTACTGTTCAGAGTATATCCGATTCGGGGAGCATTGCCACTACTACGCGTATGTCTGGGGTGTGTGGTCAATGTGGTTCAATTGGCGTCTTCCACATTTTTGGTGGATTTATGTTCCCATGAGCTTCACATCATTATGTAACGCTTACGCTTACACCAGACTTTGGATGCGAGATCGTCTCTGTCGCTATGAACTTTATGATGCGGAAATGTACCGAGTAGATGTAGGGACAGAGTTTATGATCAATTGGAAGGAATGCCCAACGAATTATTGGATACTAAGGCGAATTTCTATTGTCGATTCTATGTTCACTTTATTCAGAAATCAATTAATGGCTGTTGTGAGCTGTTTTGCTACTGCTTGGAGACTTGGAGAAATGGAAGATTGGTACTTAGGTCCGGTTTATCGTCGGATTGCTATGGATGATCCCATAAACACTTGTGACTACTTTATGCCTAGTTGTCTCGATTTAGAGAATAAATTCCCTGATGTGCTACCTGTGGATATTCCAATATGGAGGCTTGCTCATAGAATCGGTACTTCTGTTGATGGATGGCTTATCTTAGGTATTCTTGGACTTTATCTTGCTGAAGGAATTCATTCTTATTACGTTAAAAGTAAGAAGACGGACGGGACAATAGAATTTGAAGTTCATAAGGGAAAAAGTACTTCTATTACACCTCCAGACTGGAGCCTTTCAAGTGAGGATGTAACAGGAAAATCCACATCGGAAATTGTGTTTGGGAGACTCCCAGCATCAAGAACTGGAAATTCTCTACCGGAAATCAAAGTTGAAAAGAAAATTAGGTCTAGAAGGTCCATACAGGAGGAAATAATGCCTCGAAGGCTCATACCGGAGGAAATTATGCCTGAGAGGTCAAGTCTAGAAATGGAGTCTAGAATGTCCATTAAGGAAATTAGGTCTGGAAGGTTCTTACCACAAATTGGGCCTGGAAGGTCCATACAAGGAATTGCGCCTGGAAGGTCCATTCAAGAAATAATTGCGCCTGGAATATCCATTCAGGAAGTTGAGCCTGGAATGTCCATTCAAGAAATAATTGCGCCTGCAATATCCATTCAGGAAATTACGCCAGAAGGGTCCATAGAAGAAATTACGCCAGGAGGGTCCGTACAAGAAATTACGCCAGGAGGGTCCATAAAAGAAATTACGCCAGGAGGGTCCGTACAAGAAATTACGCCAGGAGGGTCCGTACAAGAAATTACGCCAGGAGGGTCCATACAAAAAATTACGCCAGGAGGGTCCATACAAAAAATTACACCAGGAGGGTCCATACAAAAAATTACGCCAGGAGGGTCCATACAGGAAATCAGGACCGGAATTCCAATACCGGAAATCGAAAGTGAAGGCTCTACACCAGATTTTAGAAGTCTTAGTCTCGTGCCGCCAGTAGAAAGTAAAGGCTACATGTCACAAATTGTACATCCAGCGCCCACTCGAAATCCCACACCAGAAATCGACAGTGGAGTCTCCACACCGAAGGGAAAAAGAAGTGAAGGAAAGGGAGGGGGTGGAGGAGGTTCTAAATAAGCAATGGAACTGAAGCTGAAGGACAGTTGAGCCATGAAGTGAAAGATTTCAGTAAACTATTGTAAGCGAACAGATTTATATTCTGATATTAAATTAAAATGCAAATCAAAAATATGAAGTATTTAAAAACAAACAAAATAAAAATAGTTTTTAATACCTAACTGTATAATTTATAGCTTAAATAAGTAAAAAAGCGATGTTAATAAAACAAAACGATTATTATGGGTGAAACCCATTATAAGATTGCACATGTCCGTCCGTCTGTCTGTCTGTCTGTCCGCACTCTAACTTTC